>LPNX010418711.1:183594-241504 GCA_001517045.1 Pseudotsuga menziesii
CTGCAATATACTTCAAGATGCTTGATCCAATTGTCTAATTTTTCAACATCTACACCTCCATTATAAATAGGTAATTCAAATTTTATATCCAATTTGAAATAAGGCATATTAGGACTTGCATTATTTGAATGAGAAGTATGAGAAGAAGAAAAAGTCTGTTTAGCATCAGGAGGATCACCATCACCTCCTACTCCTTTACTCTTTTCTTCCGACTTCACTTTTGCATCTCTGGATGAAGATCCTTCTTCTTTCTTCTTCCTTTCTGCTCGCTTATCGAGTAGAATTTCCATCATGGCTTTCATGCTCATAAAAGCCTCTAGAAACTCAGTTTCAGAAATAACAGGTTTTTCCCATTCAGTATGTCCTTCTTCTTCCCCTCGTGGAGAAGACATGGTTCTGGAGAATGTTCTCCTGGAGCCAATCTCAGGATCTCCTTCAACTAATTCTCCTTCACCAAGCTTTAACTTGGACCTGGTAAGCATTCACAAACTTGCACAACAGTCAACCAGCTCTGATACCATAATATGATCCGTAGGACCTCAACTTTAGTGCATTAAAAGTTTGTTGTAAAAGAATGCGTGCAACAGGTTAATTAATGGACAGTAGTAGCAGAAATTAAATGCTCAGAACAGGAATGAAAACCACAACACTGATAGACAGATAAAAGGAAGAAAACACAGAGACAGAGTCACAAACAGAAGTCGATAACGGAGTTCACCCCCTCCACTGGGCTACGTCTCCGGGTCCCTCTCCAATGGGTACCGATCCAATTAATCTCTTAAAATGGTACAAAATGGTTCTTGAAACAACTTTAGTAACTGTAAAACAGAATGCTGGACAGAAAGTCTTCAAGACTCCTCTCTCAAAACTGGACTTCAACAGACAAAAGAAGCCAAGTTATAACTGAGAATAGTCAACTTCAAAAGGAACAGCATATGAATAGTTTTTCAGCAGCATGCTCTCTCCAAGCTTCTCATCACTGAGAAAACGTTTCCTGTGCTCCCAATGAACTGCGTTCTCCCCACTCTCTGAACAAAATCCTCTCTTTTATTACTCATCTTTGCCATTACAAAGGAGCCAAAACATTCAAAGAAATGTGACTGTTCATATTCCATGAAACGCGGCATCAAGGCTGTTCATATGCCTTTCGTCGTTATTCTAGCTGTGGAATAACTGCCAAGAAAAGTTTGCCAACTGTTAGGAATAAGCTGTGAGCATTATGAAATATTCTGCCATGCCAAGGATCTGACCTCCAGAACCATACGTAATATGAACTTCCGAAAGTTTTAGTCAACCGTGCTTCGCCGTTGTGGAAGAGGATAAGCAATGGGCTCCGATGGTCTCAATCGGCTGTCGGCTGGTTTTCAAGTCGGAGGATTTAGTTACTTTGGTTTCCACAGTTGCGGATGGCGAACCACTTCTTTTTTCGATTCCGTCGAGTTATTTCATCGATCTTTTTAAGTTTTGGTCTTCCACCATTGTAGCTGCCGGAAGCGTTGTTCTTCCGATCAAGCTTGTGGCCGTCGTTGCGGACTGCTTATCACTCCGACTTTCGATCCGTCCGAATGTCCATTAAGCTTCTGCCGTTGCGGCTGCCGGAAGCGTTGTTCTTCCGATCAAGCTTGTGGCCGTCGTTGCAGACTGCTTATCGCTCCGACTTCCGATCCTCATATTTATTTGCGTCCGGTTATCCCTGCGGACAGACTAGGAGTTTGGCCGCCCGCCATTGTGGAGGGAGATCTCTTCTGACCTCCGATGCTTTGTATTTTTGCCGTCCGATTTTCTTCAACCGCCATTTCTGAACCATGTACCATATTGGATCTTCAAAGAGGAATAATCCGCTGGATCAATGGGATTTGACTTGGTAGGCCATCTTGGTCAGGCTCTTGTGTAGGTAGAAAGGCAGGTTCAATGGGCTCCTGCCAGTGAAATGGTTCATTAATTTAAAGTGGCATATTATCACCTTGTTATACCTGCCTTCACAAGTTATATAAACTAGGATTTCTTTCAACAACTGCTACCACTTCTCCTCAAGCCAGGTTGAAGGGACGCTTTTCTTCCATACTACATTCTTGTGTTCAGGCTTCAAGTAAGGCTTGAATTCCACATCCTTCGTGATGGTGGTTTTGAACCATTTCTCCCCAGTCCTTGGGAGTTCTGCTACTTCTGCTATTAGGGCCTCATCAACCTGGAACTCTTCTCTGCCTATCAATGCCTTAGAGCCATCAAAAGAGAGAGTAAAGGCTTCTGCCACTTGTTGGTGGGATCCCTGAATTTTCTCACAGAACCTGTAATAGCCCGCATCTTTGAAGAATTGCCATACTTCTGGATGTGACTCGAGATAGCCAATGTCACCCAATTCCTATCTGAGGGCAGGTCTTCCTCCTTTCTTCATGTTTGGACTGCTCTTCTTGTACCTGCAAAAATCAAAATTCGAACTCTGGGAAGTAGATTACCGTGCTGGATTCAGGGAGGGCTTGGATCGGTGAGGATGCATGCAGGAAAATGTGGAATGGACTGAGGAAAGGGTGCTGATTTTGAGGGGATGATCGATCGATTGGTATTCGAGCATGATGACAGTAAACTATGGTGAGAACCACGAGATGGCCAGTACAACAATGATTTTAACTGGAACTTAATGTTTTGTGGTGGTTCGACTGCAGTCATGGGAAAGGTGGAGGGTAGTTAGGGTTTTGGTCTCAATTAGTCACTTTGGTTTAATAACAACCTCTTCTTTACCAACTCATGATTTTCTGCAGTCCCAGTCTTTTTGTGGTTAAGTGCTTGATCGTGATGCTCCTCATGCTGACAGTGGTTGATTTCGATGGATGCGCTAACCGTTTTCCTCTTTTGGCACTTTTGACGATTAAGGTAATATTGGATCTAATTTGTAAGCTGCCGAAAGCTGGGATTTTTGGTGTCTAATGAACCGTTGATACGTTCACCTAAGCCACCGGCAGTTTCCCTTCCAAAATTTCATTAAAAATGGATTCAATGAGCTTTCGGCGGTTAAGGTAATCTTGGATCTAATTTGTAAGCTGCCGAAAGCTGGGCTTTTCGGTGGCTAATGAACTGTTGAGAAGTTCGCCTAAGCCACTGAAAGATAAACTTTGATTTTTATGGAAAAACAAAGCACAAGGCGTTCCAACTTTGTTAAACATATCAAAATATTTCATAATGTGCCTTGAAATCTTCTTCACTATGCAAAAAATAAATTTTCTGAATTTGACCTATTGAAGGCCAATTTATTTAGGAGATAACACCTTTTTTAGGGAGGTTAACAAAAAATTAAAAAGAATTATATCATACTAAAAATAATAATTTGGCATCATAAAATTATTAAATAGGAATATGAAAACCTTCCTTAGGCTCATTACTAGGATCTCCCTTCATTCAACTATTTAAACCTTAAAAAATAAACAAAATAGGAGTAAACATGCACCTACAAGACATGGTTGATGTTGTTATAAAGGATATATGTAGACAAGGATGCATGGTCATGGTTTTTTTTGAAGATTAAAGGATATCTATCATTGTTTTCATAAAGAGAAAGTGTGACCATACACCAAAAAGATAAAAAAAAATATGAAAATCCACTTGTTGCACAACCCATATCTCTTAAATGGAAAACTATTTTTTTGAGATATGTGGGGATCATTTTAAAATGGATGTCTAGTGTTGGAGCAAGGCCCCTCAGCTATAGGAAAAGCTGCTATATCGAAACAAGAAAGTCAAAGGAAATAGTACCTAAAGCGACCGAGAAGAGAGCTCAACCACTGCATTTAAGGCAGCGACGACGACATGAGGGCTCAGCTACCCTCATGAAGGAAGAAGGAGCAACGGGCCGAGGTATTAAAGACAAAGGACAGAAGGGGAGCAATCGAGTAAGCGACGCCCATACCCACGATCAGCGCCGGAAATCGCAGAAGACTGCAGAAAGCTGCAGTGTGACCAGTAAGCGGCAGTTCAAAGTACAGAAAGGCCGACTGTCACAGTTAGGGTTTTGGGTTACTGTTGGGATAGGCCCACAGTTTTGTATCACGGTGAGACCTTCGGGCCACCTATTTAAGCATGTATTTTGTATTATGAATGGTTAGATAGAGAGACAGACAGATAGTTAGACAGTTAGTTAGATAGTAGTTGATAAGGTTGTAACTGTTGTCATCAGTATAGTGAGACATTGAGGTAGAGTCGAGCTCTGGTTCTGAGTTTAGTCTGTAGTACCTTACTATAACCAGCAGCCGACTCCTAGAGCATGAATGTAACAATCTACAGGGATTGAGAGAGAGAGAGAGAGAGAGAAAGAGTATATTGTAAGAAGAAAGCAATATTAGAGAAGAAATCTAAGAGAGAAGGGCTCCCAGCTGTGTGCATGGAGTTTCCCAGAAGATCTCAAGCTGCATAATAGGTTGCAGCAGAACTGTGTTACTCTCTCAAGATATAATATAAACACAGTTCCCGTGGACGTAGCTTCCTCCCTGGAAGTGAACCACATAAAATCTATGTGTTGTGCGACTGTTTCATGTGATTGTGTTATACTTATTTTCTATCTTTTATTCGTTACATGAATGTTGCTTATCAGTTAATGAATGCATGTATGCTATCCTCAGTTACGGTAACATAGAAGGTTAAATGCAAGCTGAATATGTTGAGTACTCTGTATATGAGTTTATCAGTGCTTGATTCATGACAGTAGCAGCTACTGTGTTAAGTGACTTCTGTATATTCAGTTCAGTGAGTTGAGTGTAATTGATGTTAAGCATGTTAAACTGTAGAAGCTTAAGTGGGGTTGTTTAACACCTTAATGAAGGTTAACTGAGCTATTATACCCAGAAAGGAATCCTCTGGATCTTGAGAGTTGATGAGTATATTGAGTCTTACTGTAGGAAACATCGCGGCGTAGAAAGGCGATATCGTACCGTCGGAGGAGCTGCGGTGTGAGATATTGCAGGTTAAGAGCCGAGAGGAAGAGAAAGTTTGCGCATCGTCCTAGAAGCTGCGATGCGATAAGAGTCAGTTCCATAGCAGAGTCAGCTAGGAAGAGAAACAACCCTTGTAGAGATATTTCACTGGTTAATTAGAGTTAGGAGGACCTAGGATGCTACAAAACCTGGTTGAGGAAACTTTATTCTTCAGCCAACCCATCTAAGATCACTTCAGGTGAGACTTCAGGCCGTTTCGTGGTCTTTCGCCGAAAGGGCCAGTGAGCTAGGGGTTTTGTTGGTACAATAAAGTAAACCCGGGTCTGCACATAGAAGAAGAAGACCAACATCTAGAGACTATATAAGAAAATTCACAACTACCCACTTTTTATGATTGGGGTTATAAATCCAAATTCAAAATGTGTTTTGCACATTCCTAAAATGCCCAAAACTAAGGAAAATTTCACTTCTTAAATATATAGGGATTATTCTACTTAAACAACTTATTGGGGATGAATAAGGTGAGGATTATTACTATATAAATTCATTTCTAAAAAATATTAATACTTCGTAATATTCACATATAAAAAATTAGAAAACATAGAGTGATGGAGATGAGGTATATCCATAGGAAAGGATCCAATTTTTCTCTCCTCAACAAGGGGAAGGGTTACTACCCACTCAATGAATGTTTTCAAGTCATTCATAGCACCCATTTAACAATCATAAATGGTAAATTAAATGTTTCCCTTTCTCATCTCTTTTTTTAACAAGTTGTTATGCAATACATTCCAATTTTGTAGCGCACCTATTTTGCACATGAATTCATCAAATTCAACTTACATAATCTATAGTTGAATTCAAAATAACATTATAATGATATTATGTACTCATCATTCTATATTTTGTAAGTCATAAATGAAAATTGATAAAGAGAACAGTTATTTTTCAAAGATGATGCTTCAAAGCAACTATCTGTGGGGGAGTTGATTTCATCCCAACCATAAGCCATTCAATTGTAGAATGACACCCCCATGATAGGATATGAGACAACTAGATAAAATAATATTTTCAAGGTTTCCAAAACCCCTATTATTTTCACTAAATTATTCAAGTATACCAACCAAGCAAGTCGTTATTGGTTCTTTGTTCAACCTCTCAACTATCAAAACTCTTCACACTCATCCCTTACTCCATACAACACAACAAGTACTCATTTATTTGTTCTATAGTTCCTTATACATGACCTTACTCTCAATGCTCTTCAACACGTCCAATGTGATCCCAAGACACTGCCTACATTTAGGTTTCATTTCTAGCATTATGAATATCCTTAAACATGGATTTTACAGTTCTTTGGATAACCTAATAAGACAACAATATTCATGGATTTACATTGGTATATAGCTTCTCTCCAATGGTGTATAGTGTCACCAAACAATCTTTATTTCAAATATCCATTGTTCATATGTGAGTTGGGTTGATTTTTGTTCCTTCAAATCCTTTTTTCTCACCAAGAACCCTCTTTTTCCCAAACTCCTCTCTTCCCATTCGAATCTCCATCCATCTATGAATGAATGGGTGAGTGGGAGGAGTATTTCCTCCACCCAATTCTTGGTTCCATAAATGTAGGAGGTGTTTATTACAAAATAAGATCTCAGAAATGTTGGCATATGATTACTAAGTTCTCATGTTTATATTTCCCCTTTCATGTAACCAGGGTCTCTATTCACGTTTAGTATAAACTTAAGGATAATTGAAAATATGGAAATAAAATCGAGGTTTATGGATAATTTAAACCATGATAATAAGGAATATACCATTACCCCATTGGACCCATTTATCTTTTTCTTTGTTGGACTCATATCCACATTGGTGTCCTCCCCATCAATCAACCTTGGAAACTTTCATCAATATTACAACGATCATGTTTTTCAATGTTCATAATCACCATGGAATCTACCTCATGGTGTTAAGAAACACATAATAAATAAAAACATAATTCCAATATAAACAAGGTCAAGTTCAAAGGGTCGAAACCAACGTATTACATTTTCCTCCACATTGGAATAACATTGTCCCAAGTGTTCTTTTCATTTTAGCAAGGTTCCATGTATTCATTTTCAATTGCACGTGCAATTCCTTCATCTTCAAGGCCACTTTGTTTTGTTGTTTCTTATCTTGGAAAACAATGTCAATCATTCCTTTACACTACCTTGGAACACCTCCAAGGCCTATAACATTTCAGAAAATTCCTGTAACAAATACAAAAGGAAAACATGCATACCATAGACATTATAAGCAATGCATATTTTTCATAAGAATTCAAGTTTTATAATAAAAGAATATATGTTCATAACAAAAGATAAAACATGCAATTTAACTAATACTTATCTATATGAACATATCTATGCTCCATATGGCTACAACGAGAAAGATTCAACTCACCATATTATTTGACACACCCAAGGATTATCAGTATATAAAGCCTTCTTAATCCCAACTATATAAATCATGAATCTATCACAATATATTCATTCAAGTTTCCTTTTCCTTGTAGTCACTCACCATCTAGGATCAGACATCCCCTTCTTTGTTAAATAGTCCCTTGGGTAATAAATCATTTTCCAAGGCTTTGTTCCATAGGAAGAGTACATGCTTGCAAAGTCTTACTACAAGGGTGTCCCATTAGAAACCTCTAGTACAACATAGCCCATGGTGATCAAAGGATATCATGGGGTTCCAATGTCAATTCCTTTGATTCTAAGCTTTAATAAACCATCATTTGTCCTTACTAGATAGATCCATCATCTCACCTGTATTACACACATATGGTTACCATGAGATATCATCATAATAATTTCAATCATAAAATATTCATTTCTAGTTCATACAAAAACTAGATTTCACAAGTATGAGATCCTTCTCATAATGTTTAGCCTTTTCATGTGGTATAATATAGTCCTTATTATGGACTTGCACTCATAGACATGTCCATGATAATTCTACATGCAATATAATCTTTTTAGTTGACCAAACAAATTGTAAGTATCCACACATATAACTTTTTATTGTGGCATTTACAACAACTCATGAAATGATCTAAAAATTATAACATGTCATAACCCCAAATTTTCACAAAAAATAATTTTTTTTTTATGTAACATAAATTGTCTATAGTCACAGTTTGATAACTGCTAGCGGCTAACGGAAAAATGAAACAATTAACAAAAGTAATGATTAAGTTAAACACATATAAATTAATACTATTTTAATTTTGGTATGTGATGTAAATAACCTGCATTCAGTTGTTTCTAGCTGTACTGATGATTTGATTTTGTCAAGTAGGTGAGAAGTTATGTTCTAACTGGGGCTTACTTAGCAATTGCCAACTCAGCTGGATTTCTAGATCTTACAGGTTCGACAGGTAAATTTTGAACAAGTAGGAGTTTATTAAAGCATTAATCCAGATATACTTCTTTAGCATATATATTTAATGCTAGAGTAAAATTGTGCTTAATAGAATTCGAGGGTACTACGAGGTAAAGTAAATTTTCTTTACTTGTTTTGCAACTATGACAGTATTTAAATTCATGTCGTAAAGATCAATAACTTTTCCTTACTAAATGTCTTTTATCAGTATGACTTCTACTTCAGATAAATCTTCTTTCCACCTATAAGTTAAGTTATTTACAAGTTCTACGTAGAGCTCATGATTTAGTATAACAACATTTTTACTGAAACAGGAGTTTATTGCTGTTACAATTTCTATATTTTAAAACGCTGCCTATAAGCATGGAAAATAAATCTAAAGTCTTCCAAGAAACGAGCTTACAATAGAACCCGTAGCTCTACTTTTAATTAAGCTTTAGTAGAAGGAATTTATCAGCTTATTGTTCTATTATAGTTATAAATGATCATTTGCACAATTGTCGTCAAATTGTGAATCCTATCTTCCAAGTTTCTTTATGACATAAGTAATGTGATGAAAATACATTACCATATTATTTATTTATCATAAAAAGTGATACTATATTTATTCTTGGATAGTCTTACTATCTTTTACTACTAAGTCTAATCTAGCCTTGGTTTGATTCATTTAGAGCTTTGGTTCCTTATGGAGACCAAATGATTACAAAATTCCAAGAAGTTTATCTTACTCTAAGGTACTATAGACTACACATATAAATGTAAGAGTTATTCCAGGGTGTAAAAACTATTTATTTTTATATACACATTGTTGATTTATAAACTAAAATCTTACCATTAGTGTTTACATAAAACTAGTTCTAACATCATAGTTTTGCATTATAATGTTTGAATAAATGATTATTATTAGAACTATTAACTTATGATCAAGGGCATATACCCTACTATGGATCTTTCCATAGTTGTTATTTTACCAACGAAAGATTTCAAGGTCTACATATAACAAGGGTTAATGATGCAATATAAATCTTATTCTTTACCATTGCTTACCTTATGGTTCATCATTGTAATGATATGTTTTGACTTTATAACTACACTATCATTGTATTTATTAATTAAATGATTGACAATAATTGTTTTCCCGATAGTGCAGCACAGACTATACCATTGAACCCACTGTGGACTGAATATTTTGGTGGGTATGTGGAGTAGCCTCCACCGTGCAATGGATGTTTTAAAAGCTTACCACGAACCCTAACTTCCTCATTCTTTGTCGAGGGTTAGGCTTTGCACCGTTTGGTTTCGCTGCGGCCATGAGGGCTTGGCTTGTTCTCGTTTCCAGCTCCAATGTTTGTGTAACGAAGTGTTGCAACCCTTCGCATGAGGGTTGAGAGATTCATAGCTCACATTAGGTTTTCTTTCTGCATGCATTACATTGCTGTGAGAGTAGTGTTACTCTGTCATTAGTTTTATTTAGTGTCGATTCCTTTCGTGTCCATTGCCAAAGCTTTAATTCTGCTCCAACGTCGGTGTAGTATGTATTGTGAACCCTGTCACCTCTATTACAGGTGAGCACAAGGGTTTGTGTTGTTCGTTGTGCTAGTTCGATCCTCCTCGGCTCCAGATTCCTTCGCTTTCAGGTAAGGAATTTATCTTACAAATGTTATAGATTTCAAGTTACAGTTTTTAATATTAGAATAAACAGCTTCTAACTATAACCTTCAAGTTTTGCTTGCAGGCTGCAGTTCGAAAATAAGCTTGGAAGGATTCTCTCCAATACTGGTTGACCTCTAGACCAATGGGTAAGCCCCAGTTAAAACGTGGCAACTCCTTGCTTGGTAATGGTTAGGGGAAAAAGGGTTTTCTGTTGGAAAGAAAATACGACTTCGATTCCTCCAGTCTTTAGATGTTTGGTTTTTAGTTTTAAATTAGTTTTTGTTATTAAAACTTTTCCTATAGCAGGGTGGCTCCGGCTTCGATGCCGTGACTTGTATTTCACTTTTCTTGACTTATAAACAGGTTTACAGCCTTATGGCTAAGTAATGTCATACTCAGTTTCTTATTATGTGGAGGTTCTCCTGCCTTCATGGTTTTAATGGTTCTCTGTTTTCGAATACCCTGATAAATTATACATTGTCTTATAAAGGATATTGCAGTAACGAAATTTTAATAAGTTGAATGTTAGTTTTGTTTTCAAACCCTCGCCACAATGCTGGGTACACCAGCCTTGAGCTGGGTGAAGTAATTTAGTTATGTCTTAAGCCCTTCGGCCTGACAAGTAATACATTTGATTTAAAAGGATTTTAACTTCGAGCTCTATTTCGTTTATGCATTAGTTTTATAAACCTATAAATTATGGTTTTGTGTATTTAGAGTCTTTCCTTCTTCGACTGTTAATAATAATAATTACTGTCTAATGTTTCTCTTGTAAATAAATAAAGATAATGTGAAGACTGTAAGCTCAGTCATAAGGTAAAATTTATATATTTATACCTAACAGTTAGGATAGAATACTAGGGTTACTGTAAAAGAACCCTTATATAAATATATTCTTAAATTTATTAGTTGTGTTGGTTTATGTTTATCTCTTTTTCATTGTTACAATAGTATTGAAATTATTCATCTTGTTAAGAATATTTTCTTTTCTTTTAAATAAAAGAGTTTATAAAAATACTATAAGTTCTTGATATAAGACTGTACCCAGTCTAGTATATACTTATAGTATTCTAGTTTTAATTTGTTTATTCAATTTTTATAGAGCATGTTTATAAAAAGAATGAAAGTAGAACTAGGGTTTGACCCTCAGGTTAAACTTACACAGATTTAGAGCTTGTCTGGTAAATAATTATTTCTTTAATAGGTAAGTTCTTAGCTTTATTCTATTTACTGTTTACACTTCAGTTTACATTTTTTTACTGCTCTATCACTTAGTAAAGATTCAGAGTTATGTAAGGATTAAAACATTAACTCTGTAACCTTGATTATTTCTTATTTAATAATGTTTGTAAACATAATCCTATTCTAGTATATATATTAATAATAGTTTTATGATGAAGATTTAAGTGTGGTTAATACCTTGTTTGGATACTTAACTGTATCTCCTATAATTTTTATTGTATCAGTATATTTCTTTACTATAATTCTATTTTAGCACTACTGTTTCTTTTCCAACTTTTTTACATAGATATGCTCATAAAAACAGTAAACATAAATAACCAGAACCCTGTTCTTTTTAATAATAATTTACACACCGAATAAATTACTCTGCTATCTACAGAATACGGAACCCTATCTATTTTTTTTAATCTCTTATAATCTTCTTTCATCTACTTTAAATATTCTAACTGTGCTGGAGTACGGCTTGGTTTTCCAGGTGTGGAAAAACACAGTCTAGAAATTATTTCCATTCTAACACATTAATTTTCAAATTCATTTCTTCAATAATCCAAAAAGACTACTAAATTCTAACATTCTACAAACTGAAACTTTAACATTCATAAATCAGTCAGACTCAGATTTATCTAACTAACACAGTAAAACAAAATAATGTAGAACCTGTTTAGGACAGACGACAACAGCATTAGGAGGTCGTTCCTCCCTACCAATCTCCTGGAGAGCGCTCAAACAACGCTTCCTCAGGACCCCTGAGCCTGTTCCTGGTCTTCTTGGCTGAGAACTAGTGGAGAATGCAAACAATAGATGTTAGCTGGAATATTGCACCTCTTGCGGATAGCAAGGTGTTCCACTGGTCTGAATGGTTCAGATCCAGAACAAATAGAAGACAGAGGTTGAAGACTCTCCCTAGATGCTGTAGATATCTGGAATACAAGGCTTTGATAGTCCTCCTGTGTACCTACAATGAGCTCAACATGAAACAGATCAAAGCAACCAGAATATGATCTACTAATCTATGCTAGTGACTAAGGAATCTAGCAACATATATGTGAAATCAAACAACAACAACATATGTGGGACAGAAATCAACTTGCATTAAAGAAATATGAAGAAGTTTACAACCAAGCCTTAGTGTTGACATGCATCTCCATGAAACCAAGCATTCTCATCCCCATAAGCTCCGACTCTAGCTCTCTCTATGCTCTCCAATGGTATGGACCAAGTGATCAATCCAACAACATAACAATGCCTTAAGAGTTGTCCCCCTCAACCATGGCCATAAGCTTGTATTTATAAGGCTAGATGGATAGGGTAGGTTGAGAGATTTGTGGGTGAGGTGGCCACCAAGATCCTAGGATGGGGGATATCGAGATCAACAGGCCCACAATAGTAGGGATAAGGGATATCTCGAGGCTTATCATCTAGAATCCTCGAGAAGCTTCTCTTTTTCCCTTTTTACCCAAGGTACAACGTTTCTCCTTCAATGACAGAGCGGTTCTGGTAATAACTGCTTATGGACTAAGGGCCATAAGCAGTGGCACCGCTTTTGGGCAACAGAGTATGGGCGGTGCGAACAAGGGTACCACGTATGGATAAAGGGTCAAGCATGGTGCTGGGAATTTGTATGTAAAGATTGACAAATGATATGAGTTTCCACTCCAGAAGCTGGGATTCAGGGCAAGTAGGTATGTCAAATGTCTTATCACATGATGGTGATAGGATTTTGGTATAACGGTAGACTAGTACAATATCTTAGTAAAACACTCTACTCTCAACAGTATGATCTTCAGCTTAAAAGCTGCAACTAGATCAATCAGTAGATATCCCCTCAAACAATTTCCAGATTCCCTTCCATTGAATTTCTCTGAAGTACATTCATTCAACCTGAATGATCACTTCTCTAGAATGAGCAGCCTCAGCTCTCTTCAATGGGCATTTTTATAAATATTGCATAGGTCTTTTGGGTCAGTTTTCATTAATTGAGCCACCTACTCTGATTCCACTTTCTTGGGGAATCATGACCCCAAATGTAGGGAGGTTGCCAACTGCAACAGTTGGAAGTGGTTTGAGGATGCTGCCACATGTCAGTTTGCTCTCCACCCAGTCTCCTCCACCAATTTAACCAGTAAACACTCTTTTAACAACTCTCCTAAGCTGTTGTCTCCTCCTTCATTTATTTATAAATAAAATATTCATAATTACATGAAATATCCTTGACTCTGCTGAGTCATCAATTACAACTTAGCATAAAATTTAACATATTGTCCACAAATAATATCAAATAATATAAAATTGTTTTTGCAAAATTAGGGTATGTGACATAACAAAACAAAAATTCAATCCCTATCAATTGTCAAATCTCAAATGCAATGAAATGAATTCACCATTTATGGAATCACTAGAACAATAATAATTGTGTAATTCAGTTAACAAGTGTGCCAATACTTATGATTACACAATCACAATCTTCACTAGATACATATTTTTGGATTCATTATTAGTTAATTTTATCTTTTCTTGTTGGGTTCCTCTCTCACCCTCCCGCTTATATTATTATGTGGGGTGATTAAAATTAGTTTTACTATTATTAACTCATACCCCCCCCTTTCACTACTCAATTGTCCCTTAGGAGGTCCTAGAAGGTATTTTCTTTCATTTATCAATAGTCTCTCAAGAATCCCTTCATGTCATTCAATTATACACATGAATATTCCAAACATGCATGGATTCACTAAATGCACGAAGAATATGTATGAACAATTATAAATGCAATATTATCATTTGCATGATTTCATAGTTTATCTATGCACATTCACTTAATGAAACCCTACATTGAGTTAAAAATAGAATATTCCAAACTTGCATTTTTCTAAGCCAAGTTGGAGGAGTCGACACCTAAACACATCATATATCCACCTTCCCATTACTTGTTCGACCATATATACATGTTTCTCTTATTCCCAAACACAACACTAGAGATATATTCCTTTAGTGATATTCAAAGTTGGCAAATAGGTTATTGTCCAAGACACTAATTACAATTAGGGAGACCATTGGATACTTGTGTAGTGTTATAAAATTTGCAAAGTCCAACACATTATAGTTAACACATGGTTGTCTTGCATAGCATTCAATTTCACATGGAATGCAAGTTCATAACATGAGTATAAATACTCATCCAGCTTGGTTACTATGCTTAACCAACACATTCGTGACATATTAACTGATGAATATATCAATAAGCTTCTAACAATTTCGACATACAAAAAAAAATTCATACTTTTATGATACCCCATTGGGTATCAATCACATGCATGCATTCAAATGCCATCATAAACATATCGATAAAGATATCAAGTATGGCTGAAGAATTTCTTCCAATTCCTTTTAGATCACATACTATAATGGCATGAAAATTTCATACTTGTACAGTTTCCATCAATATTCTTGATGTTACCTAATCATCTTTAATGCCTCATGGGAACTCACTTGATCACTTATTCAACCTATTAACAAGAATTCTCTTGTTATTATCCTTTTCATGAGGTTGTTCATCATAGGGATCTAAATCATGATCAACATATTCAGTCATGTCCTCAACCATTCTTTGTTATACAACAAGTTAGAAACTACATTAGTTATCATGCCATAATCCTTACATATAATAGTAAACCACTATTAGTTAATACGTAATATCGTATATGCCCATGCATGTCTATTTGAACTCTACCATATAGTGTTACGATATGTGTTTATTAGCACAAATATATTCCGACTATTCTACTCTTTTGTATTTATCAACATTCTCATGTCTTAACAATTCACACATAACAACCTTCTCATTCTACATAAATATAACAAAAAAAAGAATAAAGCAATCAGAGAAATATTCCTTCCAATTCATTTGCATAGCTTTGAATTTCACAACATAATTGATATACTATATGGAATTTCTACCAATCACACTATACATCATCAGTTGTGATGTTCTCACCTAAGTAGAAAAAGTTAGTTCATACACAAATTATACATGCTACTTCAAATGCATACAAATCTTTATAAAAAAAAGAGCTTTTAGGGTGATAAAAAATTCATCATTTCTATATTTGTTTTGTTGGCCACATGCATCATTAACTGCTACAACCAATTATTGGCATATTGCAACTTATTTTGATGGTTTGAGCTACCTCTACATTTTATTATTTTTTAGATTTCTTGCTCGATTTTTTGAGCATTTGCAGCCAAGGCTATCTTGGAATTTCCTCTCATAGAGAAATATTATGTGCAACATATTTGAGAAATAGATGTATAAATCTCTTGAAGACAAGACTCCACATGAAATGCGGTTTGGCCACCTTCCTTCCGTTGGGCATCTCAAGTTTTTTGGTTCCACTTGTTATTCCTTGATACCAAAGGAGAAAGAAACAAACTTGGTGCTAGAATTTGAAGATGCATGTTCTTGGGTACTCAGAAAAATCCAAGGCATATCATCTTTATGATGAGATAAAAAAGAAGTTTGTTGTTTCCAAATATTTGATTATTCTTGAAACTAATAAAAATGACCAGTCTATTGAAAGACAAATTGATCTCCTCGAGAATTTTTCCCATCTAAAGACATATTATGAAGTTGATAATGAAATTCCAAATCTTGAAGAGGGTTTCCCTATCTTGGATCAATCTATGGAATTTGCTTTTGAAGCACCAACATCCTCTCTTGAAGAAACACATGAATAAGAAGTTCCCGACACTTCACTTGAATAAGAGAGACAATTGGATGATGTGATTGAGAGGATTGGAAGAATGAATCTTGAAGGGAATGAAGAACCAAAAACTGATCAACTTGGGCCACAAAGGAATATTCCTAATTGGGCCACAATGACACTTGAAAGTGTCCATCCAGATGAAGTTGGAAAGACAAGAACAAGAAGCTCAACCAAAAAAGAATATGGAGTATATGTAAATAACTCAGGTGATGTCTTGGATGTCTCATTTGATTGTGATTTGAATTTATTTTCTAACTTTGAACCAACTTCTTTTGAAAAGGATCCAACTCATGATGAGTGGAAAGAAGCCATGCAAAATGCGTATGATGCACTCATGAAGAATGGAACATGGAAGTTGGTTGACCTTCCAGTCAGAACCAAACCAATTGGTAGAAAGTGGGTATATAAGAACAAATACAAATCAAATGGCTCACTTGAAAAGCACAAATCAAGGCTCGTGGCGAAATAATATGCACAAAAAATGGAATTGACCATGAAGAAACGTTCCCCCGCACAACGAAATGGGATACCATCTGCACCTTACTCTCTTTGGCTGCACAAAATGGATTGAAAGCTCACAAAATGGATGTAAAAAAAACATTCTTGAATGTATACTTCAAATAAAATGTCTTCATGTCTCAACGACAAGGATTTGTTGTGAAGGGATAAGAACACAAGGTGACAGTGAAACCGATCGGGCTCGAATCGAGATCACACAGAGGGGCCTGAACTAGATCTGAGAGTAGCCAAGCAAGCTTGGGCCAACGCGTGGGGTGATTTGAGAAATCATTTTTAGGGAGGTTTTGCGAAAAAATAAACTGAATTTTATCATACTCCAAATCATCATTTTTCATCACAAAACCATTAAAGTTTCCTTAGGATTATTACGAGATTCTCCCTTCAAAAATTTAAACCCTCAAACTCATCAAAATAGGCCTAAAGGCCTAAATATGCACCTAAAAGGCATGATTGATGTTGTTCTAAAGGAAATATCCAAACAAGGAGGCATGGCTATGGTTATTATGAAGACTATGGAAATCCAATCATTACTATCATAAAGATAAATCACAAACATGCACAAAAAATGCTAAAAAAAAACTGAAAAAACCCCATGTTACAGAACCAATATATCTCAAATGACAAATTGGGTATTTTAAATATGTGGGGATTATTTTAACATGTATTTATGGAATCTATATACAACTATCCATACCTACCGGCTTTATATGTTTGGGATTATATAACTATCTTCAAAATGTGTTTTGCACATTCCAAAAATGTTTAAAATAGAGGAATTGTGTCCTTTTTAAAGCTACAATGATTATTCCACTTCAAGCCACTTACTGGGGATGAATTAGGTGAGTGTTATTTATATATAAATTTATTTCAGATAAATATTTAATACTAAATATTTACATACAAAAAACTCATATAATATAGAGACTGAGAAAAGGACATCCACACGAAAGGCTCCAATTTTCCTCTCCTCAATAAGGGAGACATACTACCCATAAGGGATACATACTACCCACTCAACACATGGTTGCAAGTCATTCCTAGAACCCATTTATCAATCATTAATGGTCAATGAAACCTTTCTCTTGCTTAGTTATTTTGTCAAACAATTGTCATGCAAGAAATTCCAATCTTGTATCACACATGTTTTGCACATGAATTCATCAAACACAACATACATCATCTAGAATAAATTTTCATTCAAATTATCATGATAATGGTATCATGTACTCATCGTTCTATGTTTTTAATTTATAAATGAAAATTTACAAATAGTACACTTATATTTTCCAAGATGATGCTCCAAAGAAACTAACTAGAAGGCGGGGGTATTTCACCCCATTTATAGGTTATGGAACCACTAGGTAAATTAAGGTTTTCAAGGTTTTCAAAACCCCAATTATTTTCACTAAATGCTTCTAATATACCAGCAAGCAAATCACAACTAGTTCATTGTTCAACATTTCATCTAGCACATCTCTTGGAACTCATCCCTTGATCCATTAAAACACAACAAGTCTTCCTTTATATTCTCAAAAGTACTTGAGGCATGCCCTTCCTCTAAGTGCTCTTAAATATGGCCTATGTGAGCCCAAGACACTACTTACTTTCATGTTTCATTCCCAGTATTGGGAAGCTTCTTCAACATGGATTTTATGGTTCTTTGGACAACATAATAGGCCAACAATACTTAGGGATTTGCACTGGTATCTAGATTCTATACAATGGTGTATAATCTCACACAACAACCTTTCTTTCATATCTCCATGTTTCATATGAGTGTTGGGTTGAGTTTTATTCCTTCAAACCCTTATTTTCACTCCAAGAACCATATTTCATGATCCTCTCTTCCCATTCGAATTTTAATCCATCCATAGAATGAATGAGTGTGTAGGAGGAGTATTCCCTCCACCCATATATATCTTGGTTTCATAAAGGTAGGAGGTAGTTACTACAAAATAGGAGTTAAGGACTTTTGGCGTAGGATTACTAAGTTCTTATGTTTAGATTTCCTCTTTCATTTGACTAGGGTCTAAATTCATGTTTAGTATAAACTTAAGGGTAATTTAATAAAAATAGGAAAATAAAATCAAGGAGGTTTATGTATAGGGAAAACAATTATTATAAGGCATAGGCCATTCCCCCATTGGACCCCTTTACCTTTGTATCTAGTGGACTCATAACCCCATTGGTGTCCTCCCCATCAATCGACCTTGGAAACTTTCATCAATATTACAATGGTTATGTTTTCTAGTGTTCATAGTCATCATGGCATATACATCTTGGTGTTAAAAAACACATAATAAATAAAAATATAATTACAATATAACCAAAAGTTCAAAGGATTGAAACTGGGGTATTGCAACCCCCTCCACCTTGGAATAACATTGTCCCTAGTGTTCTTTTCATTTTAGCAATGTTCCATGCCTTCATTTTCAGTTGCACATGCAATGATTTTCTCTTCTAGTACACTTTGGTTTGTTGTTTCTTATCTTGGAAAACAATTCCTATCATTCCTTTGTACTACTTTGAGACACCTCCAAGGCTTGTAGTATTTCAAAATATGGTTATAACAAGTAATAAATAAAAACATGCATACCATAGACATGATAATAAACACATATATTTTTCATAAGAATTCAAGTTTCATAATCAAAGCATATATGTTCATAACATAAGATCAAGCATGGAATTTAACCCAATACATATCTATGCTCCATATGGATACCATGACCAAGATTCAACTCACAATCTTATTTGAAACAACCAAGGTATATTATGTATACAATTCCATCTTGATCCCATATGGTATAAATCATGAATCTCTCACAATATATCCATTCAAGTTTCCTCTTCCTTGTAATCACTCACCATCCAAGATTAGACACACCCTCTATGGTAAACATTCCCTTGGGCAATACATCATTTTCAAAATCTTTCTTGAATAGGAAGAGCACAAACTTAGAAATTTTTACTTCGAGGGTGTCCCACTAGAAACCTCTAGTACAACATCTTGTTTGGATTTGAACGACTACTATGTTCTTGTCTTAGCTCTTCAAATTCTTCTTCCCACCTTTATTAATTCATTGTGCTTCTCTACCTACTTTAATCCAACGTACTAACCCTTTTGTTTCTCTCCTTCTATATGCCATGCCTACACATAGGATTCATTAATGAAGTTAGGTTTGAAAATCATCACTTGTTTGAAATGTGGCTATGTAAATTACCCAAATATTTAACTTAGCACATTGTGGCTATTAGAAAGATACTAAATTGAATTACCTCTTTCCAAAACTTAGTGGTAAACATTTTTAATTTTCTTGGAAAGTGCTTCATATATTTACAAAAGAATATTTAATTAGAAATAAAGAAAATAGAAGGGTGTGCACAATGGTATTTACATTTGAATTTAAAAAGAGTGTGCTTTTGCAAAATTTGTCCTTTCTTTTATCAAACAAAGTGTCATCATATTTTATGGACTTTATTATATCTTATGGACTTTATTATATCTTATAAGATATAATTCCTACTTAATGGAACTATTTAATATCTCCCATTATCACTTATGATTCCTTGTTGGAATTTATAATATTTAAGCTCTATAATATAATGTCTGTAATGGTTAATCACAAATAATTCAAACACTATGAAAAAACAGCCTTATAGTGAATATGAGCTCATAGACTTCAAATACAAATCTTATAAGTTGGTTTTGTTGAGAATTATTCAAATGAAAACATAAAAATATTTCTTATCTAAAGAGAGATGGGATAGGATAAACCCTTGTGTTTCATGGGAAAACATGTTGAAATCATAACAATGGATAAGTTCGGTATGTTTATGAGAAAACTCGTTTTGAAATCATAATCATAGATATATGAGGAAGTACTCATTTTTTACACTTTTCTCTAATGGCTAAGGCGCTCATGGGTCAAATACCAATGCCTTGAAACCTTTATAATTTTGAGTTAAAAAAACTATATACACCAAATTCCTTATTTTAAAATTTATAAAAAACATTTAGTTAAAGGAAAAAAACATTCTATACACCAAATCTTTTAAATTTAAAAATTTTATTGACATTATATATATTTTGTTTTTAACATAATACACATCTTTACACATTTTATTCTTGACATAATACACATATTTACACTATGATACATGTTTACACATTTTATTTTTGACATGATACATACATCTATACCATGCATGATACACACCTTTACATATTATTTTTGACATGATACACATATTTACATTATGATACACACATTTACATATTTTATTTTTGACATGATACACACATATACACTAAAAGACAATTTACATTTTTTTTTTAAAGTTTTGAAAATATCCAAAAACAACTATTACTTAATTTTTTTAAATAAATCACATTTCAAAACAAAAATGCTTGACTTTTCCAAAACCTAACACATTTTAAAAAACCCTACACATTTTAAAACACAAAAATATATATATATTTTTAAAAATATAAACTTAAAAAAAAAATACTATATACACCAAATTTCTTCTTTTAAAATCCATAAAGAATAATATAATTACTAAAATCTTTAATTAAAAAAAACAAAACACGTTATATACACCAAATCCGTTAATTTAAAATCTGTATTTTAACGTCATATATATTTTATTCTTTACATGATACACACCTTTACATATTTTATTCTTGACATAATACACACATTTACATATTTTATTTTTAACGTGATACACACATATACACCCATTATGATACACACCTTTACATATTATTTTTGACATGATACATGCATTTACACTATGATAGAAACATTTACATATTTTATTTTTGACATGATACACATGTATACACTAAGTGACAATTTACATTGTTTTTCAAAGTTTAGAAAAAATATAGAAAACAACATTTACTTTTTTTTAAAATAAATCACATTTTAAAACAGAGATGCTTACTTTTCAAAAACCTAACACATTCTAAAACACAAATTCTTAACTTTTTAAGAAATCATAGGCATTTTAAAAAACAAAAATATAGTTGTTTATTAAAATATAACCTTGGGTTGAAAAACACTATGTACACCAAATACCTTATTTTAAAATCACTAAAACCTTTAATTAAAAAAAACATTATATACACAAAATCCCTTAATTTAAAATCTGTATTTTGACATCATATATATTTTATTCTTAACATGACACACCTTTACATATTTTATTCTTGATACACACATTTACACTATGACACACATTTACATATTTTATTTTTAACATAAAACACACATATACACCAATCATGATATACACCTTTACATATTATTTTTGACATGATACATGTATTTACACTATGATAGAAACATTTACATATTTTATTTTTGACATGTCGTCTTTAGCTGTACCTGGTGAGAGCTTTTCTACTGGTTTACTGGCACTTGATCCTTTGGAGGGTGGGCCCTCCCCCTTGGTGGATCCTATTGGAAGCCTTCCTCCAGATACATTGGCTCTTGACTCTCTGCAGGAATTTCCCCCTCTCACTTCACTTCCTCCCCCTACGGGTCTTCCTTCTCCCTCCTCCTCTTCAAAGGTTCCTCCTCCTATTCCAGTTCCCTCTCACCCTAGCCCCACCTCCTCACCCTCCTTTTTCGACCCCTCTCTCACAAAGTCCCTCTCCATCTTCACAGCCTCCACACCTTCTTCTACTTCTATCCTCCATCTTAATTCTATCAGGTTTGCCAATGTCACAGTCAAGAAGCCTAAAGGGAAAAGGGTTCTTCGCAATGACCTTTCTCCGATCTCTCCTCCGTATATCCCTCTCTTTGAACGTTTAAACGATGCTACCAGGGTCAATTCTTCTCGGGGTCTTAGAGCGTGTTCCCCCCCTCAGAGATTGCCTTTAGGATTATTCTTCTCTTAACATTCACGGCCTTGGAGGCAGGCCCAAACTGCTCAGTCTCCGTTCGCTCTTTAACTCTCTGAAACCTGACTTTATCTTACTTCAGGAAACTATGTGCAGTGATGTTCCGGCTCTGTTTGCCTTCTCAAAACTTCTCCCCTCCTGAGAATTTTGTGCTATTAGTGCTCGGGGGTTATCTGGGGGTCTTCTTTCTGCTTGGAATCCGTTAAAGGTGAGATGCAAGGCTTTCCATACCTGTGCTGGTATCTTACTTCAAGCCACTATCCGTGGTCTCTCCACCCCCCTCCATATTTTGAACATTTATGGCCCATACAAAGATAGGATTTTTTTCTGGGATAAGGCTCTGCGTGGTGGTCTGCTAAACCTCCCTCATCTTGTGCTAGCGGGAGATCTTAATCTCACTCTCCATCCTTCTGAGATTTGGGGATGCAAAGCCTCTTTGGATCATCTTTCTGGTCACTTTCTTGCCCTTTTCGATGCTGCTGGCCTTGTGGATGTAGCTCCTCCTTCGATTGGCCCTACATGGCGCAATGGTCGCTCGGGTGAGGAGGGTATCTGTAAGCGCCTTGATCGTTTCCTTATCTCCAAATATCTACTTCCCTTATTTGGGACCTACAGAACCTGGATTAAGTGTTCCATCATCTCTGACCACTTTCCTATTCTCCTCGAATGGAACACCACTAAAGGTCCCTTCAACTACCCCTTTAAGTTTAACCGTTCTTGGTTGGAGAATCCTGATTTCATTGATTGGTTTCATAGATGGTGGTCTCTCTATTCTGAAGCTGTTAATTTTTCTGGCATCGAGGATCTTTGCCAGACTTTGAGAAAGCTGAAGCATGATTCTAAGATCTGGTTCAAGAAAAAATCTGCTTGCTTAGACTTGGACTCTCTAAATCTAGAAAGGGCCATTGAATCTATTCTTGCAAAAGGTATTCTCTCTAAGGACCAAATGGCTCATTTATCACACCTTAGTGCAGAAAGACAAAGGATCTTAGATCACTTATCTCTCACCTGGCAACTTAAGAGCAGAACTAAGTGGGCCTTACAAGGAGACTCTAACACTAAATTTTTTCATATGGTGGCCTCTGGTCGGAGGACTCAAAATATGATTTGGTCTCTGGAAGATGAGGATGGAAATCTTATTGATGATGAGGGCTCTCTTAAGGAACTTGGAAAATCTTTCTTTTAGAATATATTTTCAGATGAAGGGCTTACTTGTCTCGACCACCAACTCAAAGTGATCTCCCTCTTTCCCAGGATGATTCCCCTTGACCTTTCCTCTTGCCTTACTTCTTAGGTCACACTTAAGGAGATTGAATACTCTCTTAAGTCTTTTAAAAAATACCGTAGCCCGGGTCCTGATGGGTGGCCGGTGGAATTTTATTTACACTTTTTTGATCTTTTAGGCCCCCTTCTTTGTCAATTGGTGGATTCGACCAGGATAACTGGGTTTATTCCCTCCTCCTTGAACTCTACCTTCTTGGATCTGATTCCGAAAAAGGACAAGCCCCGTTCTTTCGCTGACTTCAGACCCATTTCTTTGTGTAATCTCCTCTATAAGCTCATTACAAAAGTCATTGCTTGTAGGCTCAAGCCTTTTCTTGATCAGGGTATCTCCCATGAGCAATTTGGTTTCCTTAAAGACCGTCAAATCTCTGAGCCCATTGGCATTGTCCAGGAAGTTCTACACTCTGTCAAATCCAAGAATATTTGTGCTTTTGTACTTAAACTGGATCTCACAAAGGCTTTTGATCGTGTAGATTGGACCTATGTCAGATTTATCTTAATACAAATCGGTGTTCCCCTTCTAACTGTCAATTGGATTATGGGCTGTATTTCATCTGCAAACTTTGCGGTCTTGGTTAATGGGACACCTTCTAGCTTCTTCACTGCTTCCCGTGGTATTCGGCAAGGCTGTCCTCTGTCCCCCCTTATCTTTATCTTGGTCATCGAGGGTCTCAGCTTGCTTATAAAGGATGCTAGATCTAATGGCCTCATTCGAGGCATCAAACTCTCGTCCTCGCTTACCCTCTCCCACCTCCTCTTTGTTGATGATGTTATTCCCTTGAGCTCTGGGACCTTTCAGGACTTGTTGGCTTTTGAGGTTATCCTTGATTCTTTTTGTAAAGCTTATGGTATGAAGATTAATATTGACAAGTCTTGCTTCCTCTATCACAATTTCACTGGTGACAACCTTAATGCTTTTAGGGATGCTCTGCCTTTTAAAATGCATCCTCTTCAGTCTGGCTTAACTTATTTGGGTTATTTTTTGAAGCCGCTGAGCTATAAAGTGTCGGATTGGTTCTGGCTTCTTCAAAGATTTGAAAAGAAAATAAACCACTGGACTTATAAAAATTTGTCTCTAGGAGGGCGATTGGTACTTGTCAATGCTGTTCTGACTAGTATTCCAATATACTGGATGGGTTTGGCACCTCTCCCGGTATCTATTCTTCAGAAACTCAGAAGTATTATGTTTAATTTCTTGTGGGGATCATCTGTCATTTCTTTCAAGTACCATTTGTCAAACTGGAAAGATCTCTCTTGGCCCAAAGAATTGGGGGGCTGGGGTATCAAAAATCTCATATGGTTCAATCAGGCTCTGCGTCTCAATATGTTTTGGAGAGCCATACACTCGAAAGGTTTATGGTTCCAGGTCCTCCAAACTAAATATATGAAATGTTTGTCAATTGCTGATTGGCTCCGGAAAAAATCCTTCAGCTCTCGCAATGTCTCCCTTATATGGAGAGGATTTTTGCAGGTTATTCCATGGATGGGTATGCATTTGGCGTGGCATGTTGGTAATGGAGAAAGCATATTATTGGGGATTGATCCAATAGTGGGCTCGCACTCAACTTTTTCCCTTCCGGAAGAATTGAGACTGTATCTGGAGGATCTCAATATCTGCAATTTATCACAGGCCCATAACTCTATGATCAATGCGGAGCAATACTGGTATTCTGCTGCGGACTTAGATCTCGGTGGCTCCTTTGTGTCATCTTGGAATGATTATATCAAGGGTCTCTATGGTGCTGGTATTCGTCTCTCAAGCAGACCTGATAAACTTGCTTGGATATATAAGAAAAACAGCGATTCTATAACCGCAAAGGATGCATATGATTGCATTGCTCGTTCCTCTTCTCGCTCGGTCTCTGTGGTGGATGGCTTTACTTTATGGATGAAAACTCTCCCTTGTAAAATATCTTGTTTCATTTGGCTTACCCTTCACAATAGTATTCTCACTTGGGAGAACCTACAGAAAAGGGGTTTTTCAGGACCAGGTATCTGTTCTCTTTGCTGCAATAATGAGGAAACGGTGGAGCATCTTTTCTCTTTTTGCATGGTCTGGAAAACAGTAGCAGAATATATGAAGGATCATTTCTCCCTCACTGTCTGCATTGCTGGGGCATCTTTAGATTTTATTTTCAAAGACTGGCATGAAAAGATTCCTAGAAGCTCTCCTCATTTCCTGCTCCTTTTCTATATGATGTGGATTATTTGGAAGGCTCGTAATATGGCTGTGTTTGAAGGGAAAAAAAGAAATATATATGGCATTATCCAGCAAATTTTTCTGACTGTCCAAGCTCCACATCTTGGGTCTGTCACTAAAAAACAACGAAGAAGGATTATTGGGAATCCTCCAGATAAGTTATTCCCCTGTGGTTTTATTGATGGTGCATCTAAAAATATGATTGCTGGTGTTGGTTTCTGCATCTATCTCAATGATTCCCACTTTTTGGAGTTTTTGCTGGGGGTCGGACATGGTACTAACACCAAAGCGGAGCTGCTCAGTCTATGGGCACTCCTGCACACTTCCCATATGATGGGGATCCCCCTAGCTCAGGTGTACGGTGATTCACTAGTAATCATCAACTGAGCAAAGGGATCGACTGCTCTCTCTCCACCTGACTTTGCTCATTGGTGTTGGGAGACTAAAAAGCTAGCTACTAGCTTTCAGGATCTGTCTTTCACTCACATTTATCGAGAGCACAACAAGACAGCTGACCGACTTTCTAAAAAGGCACTCTCCTTTTCTCAAGGAAAATGATGTTTGATGGAATTCATTAAAATTTTTCTGGTATCTCAAGCTCGTTTTCAGCTATATTGAGCCTGTACAGAGGTTTTTACCTCTCAGTTTGATGTTTCAGACTTTCGGATGTTTTTTGAATTTGCTGAAGGTTATTGCCTGATGTTATTTCATGATTGAGCAGAGTGCTCTCTTTAGATCGCAGCTGAGAGTTATATTGGCTCTCGATTGATGTGAGTGTGTGGGCAGTCCTCATTATATGATGAGACAGTTTTCTGATGGGTTATTTTGGTTATGATGTGCCTTTCCCCCTGGCTGGGATCTCCAGTGGGAAGATAGTCTTTGAGCACCGATTATGATTTATGTAAAAATGCCCTTTGATTCATATTGAATAACAAGGTCAGATTTTTTTTTCTTGAAAAAAAAAGTGACAATTTACATTATTTTTCAAAATTTTGAAAAAATATAGAAAACAACAATCATTTTTTTAAAAATAAATCACATTTTAAAACACAAATGCTTACTTTTCAAAAACCTAACACATTCTAAAACACAAATTATTAAATTTTTAAGAAACTATAAACATTTTAAAACACAAAAATATAATTGTTTATTAAAATATAACCTTAGTTAAAAAACATTATATATATACCAAATTCTTTATTTTAAAATCCATAGAAAAACGATATAATTAAAAAAAACATTATATACTCAAAATCCCTTAATTTAAAATTTTTATTTTAACATTATATATATTTTATTGTTAACATGATACACACCTTTACATATTTTATTTGGCATTTTATTAAAAATTAACCAGGAATCTATGCGATCTTCTTAACATAATACACATTGGGCATTTTATTAAAAATTAAACAGGAATATATGCGCATTTTATGACATAATCACCCACTCCGAAAACGCGTCTTCAGACATCAGCAAAGCCGAGTAGAAAAGGCCTTTATATCAATCTTCTCTTCTCGGCTCACTATTCTATCTCCTCCCTTGTACTGCATCCACAATTTCTGTGTGTCTACCTTCCACATGGCTGCATCCTCCTCTGCCTCTGCCTCTGCCTCTGCATCCACCTCCGCTAATCCTAACGGCAAACAATTCCATTTTTGATATATTTATAAATCACTGCGGTCCCGATGTCAAAAACATGGGGATAGTAATTGAACTACGTTTTAATTATATTAAGCTAAAAACCTTGAAATTGTATCAGAAACTTATGCTACTCACATAATAAACAACGCTATGTAATTAGGTTTTAGGAAGATACAAATGATGATGGGAATCATTTGTATGTAAATACTATAACTATAGAAGATACCTTGCTAGGACTTTATCCTAGATATTAAACTATGGACACTAATATATGATTTAATCAATAATACTTTACGATATGAGAAAATCATACAAAGAATTATAGAATAGAACTTCTCGAATAATAATTCTTTTACCTTGAAATAAAATGGTATTAACACTTAGTTTAAAGAAAAACATTGATATTAAGGCATGTCAAATTTTGGTAAGTATTTGAGTCGTTATAAACTATCCTTTATACTAAGTACTAGTTTTCATGTGTGGTTATTAGTCAAAAGTATTTTATCACTTCAATTAGATCTTCTAGGTTATTGTAACTCTTTATTGGTAGAAAGAAATCTATTCCACAAGATGCATCTACTAGAATTACATACAAGTTTTCAACTGAAAATCACAGGATGAAAGTTAAATGAACAAGTTTTGTGATTGTAAGCGTAACTGAGCTAAATCCAATTTATTAAAATTAATAACAATTATGAATATTTCAAACAATAAAGATCAACAATACCTCTTACTTGGCTCAAGCTGTAAAACAAATAATTTAACTAGCAATTTATTCTATGCTAGTGGAAATGATAAATCTCGATCTAGAAAATTGGTAACAAACTTCTTACCTGTAAAAGACCTGTAACAGAAGCATCACTTCACTGCATTAGCTATAAGCTAAGTAAGCCTCGATCTCAACTAAAGTTCTTTCCTACTTGTCATAAGACAGTAAAACAAACTTAGTGCTAGAAGTTTAAACATATGTTTTACTACTGTTATATAAAGTCGTAATTAGATTCCTTAACATGGAATTATGAAAACAATCTAGTAGGTACACAAACTAGAGTCTTACAAAATATTCAGTTCTAATTTAATACAGATTAAAGTAACCGTTAGCAGTTAATTAATTCCTAGGTAATGACGACTGCAAACATTTTATGTTACATGAAAAATTTTAAATTTTTACGAATTTTTGGGTTATTACATTATATGTTCATTGAAGTGTTATTAATCTATTTTATACTTCATATGTATTTTATAAATCAATCTGCTACGGATTAACTGCTTTATTTTAGACCCTAGCTAGAATGTTAGTTTTAAATGACTAGTCTTACAGTTTTTGATGTAAAATGAGTTCCGTTCACTCAAATAGAGCCCTGTAAGTTCTAGCGGGTCACTGGAAGACCCACATTCCCATACATAACTCCTGAACCATTTTTCGTTGGGGCCTTACTTCCTTTTGGGATCCTCCACTGCACAGGGTTTCACTAGGCCAAAACTGCCAAAAAAACCCCAAGTTATTCCAAAACTCATTAGAACTTTCCAGAACTGCTAAAAAATTGTACAAACCATTTTTTTATGTTACATGAATGCTTGAACAATCCTCTGCAAGTTTCCAAAATCCCCTGGTTGAAAAAGACTGAACTACTCTTCCTAGTTTCACGGTTTAACTGCCCAGAAGCATGGAAGTAGGTTTCCGCATAGCGGATTTTGAAACCTAAATGGCACCAGATATAAATGTGTTAGGGAAGAGGAAATTATATGTCTAAAATATCTTGTTTTCTTCCCCTTGCTCACTCCTCTTGTCTGCAAAATTTCCTAGTAAAACCCCTGATTTTCCCAGTCCGAAGAGGCTCTGAGTGGTTTAATTCAAAATCAGAAATTTTAATTTTAATTACAGAATTAGATAGTACTCAGGTATGCATACCAGACTTGGGACATTATAAATTTATCAAACCATAGATGGTATATTTTTGTCTTTTGAGGTTGAGTTAATACTAATTCTATCAAATTTTCCTCTTTGTTATTGACGTCAACTAAAACCAAATCGTATGCAATCCCTTGAAGCCCTTAATTTCCCAATTTGAAGCATCACAAATAAAGAATGTCCCCCATAAAATCCTCAAATCATCTCCCTTCGAGGTGTGGTTACAAAACCCAACTTTCCACATGGCCATGTCAAAGAGTGCATCCTTTCACATTATAATCCACTTAACTAACATGATCCCAATTGCAAGAGTTCCTTGATCATTTTCAAAATATGGAATTCCCTTGTTGGTCCTTGATGTTAGACATGTTTTCCAAAATGAATTCTTCTTCTAATAGGTCCTCTCAAAGAGTAAATCAAAGTGTCAAATGAAGGATACACAACTACTCACAAGGCTATATCTTAGTGGCAATTATCAAAAGCACAAAACTCTCTTGCTTATGGAATGGATTTTCTCCAAACCATTATATTGAAATCATACCCATTATTTCCCATTGTCTTAGCAATAAGATTTGTTGATTTTACCCCTTATAATTCACCTCAAATAGATCCAAATTTGTATCATAGCATTCAACACACCACTTGTGTCGCTTCTATGTACATAAAATTGGAATATTTCTATTAGCATTGGGAAAAATAAAATGGTCATCTTATATGAAGAGTATATGACAATGTGTCATTTTTTTCATCCATTGCATCCCAAATCAAATTCGTCATCCCCCACTAATTGTTCTTTAGAGGCACTAATCTTGAGACCTACAATTTCCAAATTTATCAACATTTCCACTATCCATCATAAGAAACAAGGCATCTTTATACTGGGAATATCTAGGTAAGACATTTGGAAAGAAAACAATAAAAAATTGAGGGGAATAGAGGGAAATCATCTTCTTTCACTAGAAGAATCTTTTCCTTTATATTTGTTATAGCTGATTTTACCACACCTCGTGGATCACACATTTTTGGCCTTCCCTGTCCCTATGCAGACTCTTTGGAACCCATGGAATTATATTATACTTTGATGTTCCAAGATCATCCCAAAAAATAACTTGTCTATACCTATACACTGTGCTTTTTAAAGAATTTCGAGATGTGTTCGCTTGGTCGTATGAAGAAATGTCGAGAATTGACCCTCGCATTGTCGAACATGAAATCAAAACATATGCGGATGCTAAACCTTTTCGACAACGATTGTGTGCAATGAATCCTAGGAAAGCACCCGCTATCAAGGTAGGGATAGAAAAGTTGCTCAAAGCTGGCTTCATCTATCCTGTTCCCTTGACGGACCGTTTCTGGTGGATAAGAAGAAGGGAACGATCCGTGTATGCACTGATTTTAGAGATTTGAATCGAGCCTATCCTAAGGATAATTTTCCCACACCATTTATTGACCAGATTTTGGATGATTGTACAGGGAGCGAAGTTTTCTCCTTTATGGATGGATTTTCAGGATATAATCAGATCCAAATTAAACCCGAGGATGAAATCCATTGTCAATGACGGTGTTGAGAAAAAATGTATTCAATGTCAAAGTTTTTGAAGCCTCTTTGAAATATCTAGGATAGTGTCCCTAGCTTCCCCAAAAAGGTACATTACAATAAACTATTTTCCACATTGTTAGACCGTATCAATAATAAACCCTTCAATTCATGTATGCAATGCCAATGTTTGGAATTTATCTAGACAACATCAAACAAACTTTTAATATTTGAAGGAATCATTAAAATAAACATTCCTTTACCGAAGACAACATAGATTCAAATTATTCATGCAAAGAAAGTACAGGGTGTGATAATGAACTTCACCACACATTTTCATAATTCTTTCAATTAAGCATAGCTAGCTTCATAGCTTCAATAAAAATGAGAAATTAAATCTAATTTTAATTTTTCTATAGAGGACTATCAAATTCTCATCTTGACAATCACATAAAACATCTCACAATTTAGGTTTTGCTTCCTCCTCAAAAGAACAGACTTCACGATTTAAGGAGAAGTATTTAAATCACATACATGACACATTTAATTTAGTGCATCATCCAAGATATTAATTTCATGCTCTTTAGAGTTATAACATAATCCAAAAAATTATTTCAACTAGATTCCTCTCACCTTAAGCACTCATATTGATGACTATGTATAAGGGTTTCGAGTACCTGTTGCAGCTGCAACTTTTCTCCCCAAAGTTTTAAATTTTGGGCCCCTCCTCATCATTTAGAATTGTGTTGGTTTCGTTCGATCCATAAATGTTTGGTCTCGTTCTGACTTTGGTTGATTCTGAAGATGATTTTGCGACTTGTTTTTAGAGAACGCTTGTGTTAAGATTTTGTTGTGGATCGCAGGATTGAATTTGGATGGCTTGTTTGAAACTCGTCTGATCAATTGCCCTTTGAAAAAACCATTGCCTCTGAGGTGAAGCAGTTTGACCCTTGCTGATTTTGAGTTTTCTAAACACTTAATCTATTTCGTGATCGGGCGTCTTTTTTTATGTGGGATCGGTGGCCGATAGCTTTTTCCTGTCCGCCGTTGCAGCTCCCAAGCCGATTTGCCATCCGAAGTGGAAATTGCCCCGACTGCCGATGTGCGTTAGCTGTTTCGTCCCATGTCCGGAGCCTTACATCTTCCACCGTTGCGGCTGAGAAATCCTTTTACCTTCCGATGTTTAAACCGGGCCGACTCCCGATCTAATTTTTTCCCGCCTGAAGGTTGCGTGTCTTAGTATTCCCCTCGTCCGCCAGTGCGGCTAGGAAAGTGGTTTAGCTTCCGATGTACAAACCCTTCCGACGTCTGATGTAAAGTCTTTCCAGCCCGCGTGGTCGCACCACTTTAGCTCTTTTCTTTTCCGCCGTTGCGGCCAGGAAAGTATTTCTGCGTCCGATGCCAAAGCCCGCCGACTGCCGATTGATATCTTTCCCGCTCAAGGCTCAGTAGAAATTCTTTCCAGATTAACAGATACACCGGGCTGTTTTCTTATGGTTAGCCATTTCAGATGAATGATTCTAATGTTTAAAACGCTTTTCCAAAGAATGATGCACAACCATTGACTGCAGGTAGGACGAAATGCCGGCAAGGTCGCGAGGAAAAGGACAAAGTTGAAGGCAACCAAATGCAGAACCCAAAGGTCCAGCAATTACTCAACTGCTCGTGAGTACACGCAAAAGAAGAAGGGCATCTGAAGCGTTGGGAACTGAAAGGTCATGAACTGGGAGGCAGCCCAAGCGATTGGCTGCAGTAGTTTAAATATTGTAAAGATAGGACTTAGAAAGGGTTTTTTCCCTGAAAAATTTGTAAACTCTTTTGCTTGTAAGAGGAACTATTTAGTTTTATAGTCAGAAAGTGCAACTTTTGCCTGCTGGAGAGAGAGAAATGTGGAATGTATCAATGCTACTAAATGAATAATGTTGAAGAGGAACTATTTCGTTTTCAGCCATGTTTCATTTACTGTGAGAGTATTTAACTTCCTGAACCTATGTTCTTGTTGAGTATTCTTCAGTATTTTTTGGGATATCTTCCACTGTGAGTAATAAACGTTGTTCATAAAATAATCGACTATCTGGTTGTTTAAATATCTGTAATCGTTCATGTGTCTTGAATGAAGTACCAACTATCTGTAACTCTTCATGATGCACGTACAAAATGTATTACTCACCAATGAATGATAACTCTGCTCCCTAGGGATAGTTTAGGTAGTTAGTTTATTTGTGATATGTTGTATGTGTTTTTGGATGCTTGTGAACCTTAAGACGAGAGGTAAGAACCTGCGCATCACATTGTGACTGTTCCCCGCATCTACAGCACCTTGCATTGTTAGTTAGGCACTTGCATATCATACATTAAGTCAAAAAATAGCAAAAACTCGGTGGGCCGGTCCGCAACCAGTACATACTTTGTTTTGTTACTTTGACCTACGGTAGCCGGACCGTAAACCGGACGGATTCCCTATACCAAACAGTCAACGGGCTAGTTGGGAACGTTGATTGGGGAGAATCCCTTACTGTTGTCTCCTGCGAATTTCCAGGCCCCAACAGTTTTGGCGCTAGAAGGAGGGCCACCAGTGTATGGCTGGCCAAGGAAGCCCATTTTCCCGAGAATATTCCACTGGTAACAGTTCTGAAAGCGGTGGATTTCATAATCCAATTCCGGAAGAAAGAGAACATCTATATTCCATTGGTAACGAAATTGTTAATGATCTGATAAGGCATACCAGGGCATACGTAAAGAAGATTGGAGGATTGCCAATCATCCCTGAATTGCCCAGAAGAGAATATAAAAGGAAAGATTGTCCTGTAACAGAAGACTCAGTGTTGGTTGGAGACTGGGATGAGCTTGTAGAATCTGCTTTACAAGAGGTTGTACTACCTTTGAACCAAGAAGGTCCAGAGACCCCTCACAGTTCTCCTACTCATACTCCATTTGGTTCACCTCCTCACTCCCCACCCAGACTCATGGCCAGAGTAAATGCTAATCCACCACCTAACCCACCTAATCCGCCTCCTGCATGGAGAGCCAGATCACCATTGAACCTTACACCTCCTTTACATGACTTACCTCAAGCCTTTGACAAAATGTTGCCCAAGTTTGATCCCAATGAGAAAATACTAGTTGATGATCACCTACAAAGATTTTATTTGGTAATTGAGGGATTAAGGGCCGGGGAACATGAAGACGTGGTATGCAGACTGTTCCCGCGTACCCTTAAAGGAGCCGCAGCGTCATGGTACTTTGGATTGCCGGCTAACTCTATCCCTGATTGGGATACCTTCGAAATAATGTTTAGAAGTAAGTATGCAACTCAGAAGACTCATGCCGCTCTCATGAAAGGGCTGTGCGCGTTGAAGAAAGAAAGAAAAGAAAAAGTGCACAGTTTCACTCAAAGGTTTGCAGCATATCTCAAGAACTTCTCTGAAATAGATAAGCCTTCAGACAAAGTTCTTATTGAATACTATACTTCAGCTTTAGGCCTTGATTTGGCCATGTTTTCCAAAGGTAGAGCCAAGCCTACTCTAACAGAAACCTATGAGGAAGCAGAAGTGGTGGAAGCTGAAAGAGAGAGCATTGAAGACTATCCAGAACAGTCTGGAGAAAAAGGTATAGGAAGAAAAGCCTTATTGTTTACTAAGCCTAAAGAAGAAAAGTCTCCAGAGTTGGAAAATATGGCCAAGATGATGCAGAAGCTCTCCAATAAAATCATAGATATGGAGAAAGAAAAGGAGGCACAAAAGTTTTTTAAGCCATATTATAAGAAAAGAGAGGATAACCACCATTCTCAACCACCTCCTCAAAATACTGCATCTATGAACTTGACAGAGGTAGGCTTGGATATTTTTTGCACATTCCACCAACAGCCACATTCTGAGAAGAATTGTCCGCAATGGATAAATTCGATGACGTTGGTCATGAATCAGCTGTTAGATTCTAGATTGACAGAAGAGGGAAATGAGGAAAGAAAGGAAAATTCTGCTTCCATGTCTACTCAGGAATAGGAAGAGGAAACCTTGGCTTTATGGAATTCTGTCTCACTATTTGATGCTGAAGAAGAAAAGACTCAGGGGTGTAAAGGCGTTATGGAAACCAACGTAGCCACGAGGAGCAAAGGGACGGTTAGGGAAGACAATCTTATACTCCCAAAGATTAAGAGACTGCAGAGAAATGTTAAGAAGAGATTTCAAGACAAATCATTGGCTGATAAAATTCCAGAGTTCACTGTCACCAGCCAAGATCCTAGGCAGAGTAACACGCAGGCCAACCCCAGTGAAGAAATTGCTGGAAAACCCCATCCCATTGAGCAGCCGATGGATTATGACATTGTGGAAGATTTAAAGAAGATAAAAGCGACTATCCCACTATTCGAAATGTGTAAAGTGCCTCAACAAAAGGAAAGACTGTTGAAAGTGCTGGAAACATCGGACGAGAAGATGCCCGCGAGTAACCAACCTCAGGAAGAGGAAGAAATTGGAGAAACTAGCGTTGAAGGTAAGTCTAAAAGCAAACATCCACCTTTCCTCCTCACGTTTGAAATTTTCAATCATAATGTACATAACTGCTTGGTAGACTCAGGGGCGTCAGTAAATGTTATGCCCATATCAGTCTGTAAAAAGATCAATGGGAAGCATAAGCCGTCCACGTGGAGGGTGGTTCAATTGGACAGAACGGATGTGAAGGTTATTGGTGAGCTGGAAGATGTCCTAGTCCGTCTGGCATCTAATGACAAAGTGTGCCAAGTTATTAACATCGTGGTGCTGATATACCATATGCTTACGGTCTCGTCCTAAGCAGAGATTGGTCGGCCAAATTAAATGGATATTTTGCCTCAGATTGGTCGCACCTGTGGTTTCCATACAAAGGAAGTCCGAATCAGATCAAGATTTTAAGAGAGCCTCACATGAAGTACAATGTTACTCAACTGGAGGAGAAGAACGTACCAGTGGATTATGTATTGGGAAACTATTTTATTGAGTTGGAACCAGGTAATTACCAAGCAGAAGAAGCTAGCAACACGTCTGATACCTAGCCTGGTCTCCTTCGATTCTCATAGGCTGATGAGATTGACTGTAAAATAGTAGACTTAGTAGTAGGAGTAGATTCATTTCCAGTAGTTAATGATTTTTGGACTTTATTTTTTGATGGCTCTAAGACATTAGAAGGGTTAGGGGCTGGCTATGTCCTGATTGACCCACAGAAGAATAAACATTTCTTGTCATGTAGATTAGAGTTTGAGTGTACTAATAATACAGCTGAGTATGAAGCACTGGTGCAGGGACTAAAGAAGGCAATTGAATTAAAGGTAAGTAATCTAAAAGTTTTTGGGGATTCTGAAATAATTGTGAAACAAATCCGGAATCAGATACATTGTATTTCTCCCCACTTAAAAGCTTACCAGAATGAGGTATGGGATTTGCTGAAGTATTTTAATGCATTTAACATTATTTCAGTTCCAAGAATAAAAAACGCAGCTGCTGACTTATTAGCCACTTCGGCCGCTAGACTCGTACCCACTAATAATCGATGTTCTGTTGAACTGCTTTTCAGGCCCTCTGTACCTGATATGATTACGAACCTACGAGTGTTCGATGATGACCAACATATCATAGAATGTTTAACGAATGATGAGGTGTTCAAAGGAGCGATCATAGACGATGAAGAGCATCAGGCTGAGATGAAATACGATAATTTCATTCCTAAAGGAGTCAGAACGTTGGAAAAAATGTTCGATTTGAATGAAAAATTCAGAAGACCACCCAATGTAAAGACACACAGCTCATCGCTACAGTTCGAACTGATAAATTTGGGGACTGAAACGGCTCCTAAATTTGTGAATCTCAGCAAGTGCTGTTCGCCAATAGAAAGAGACAAATTCATCAGTCTGTTTAAATAGTATAAAGATGTTTTCGCATGGACGTACGAAGATTTGAAAACGTATGACACCAGCATCATCAAGCACGTGGTTCCCATCAAGGCCGGAGTCAAGCCATATCAGCAGCCTTTGAGGAAAATGCATCCGAAATTGGAACCATTGATTAAAAGTGAAGTGAAGAAGTTATTGGACGTAAGAATCATCTTCAAAGTCAGACACTCTGAGTGGGTATCAAATCTGGTACCAGTAAGGAAAAAGTCTGGAGAAATCAGACTCTTCGTGGATTTCAGGAACTTAAACCGTGCATCAGATAAAGATAACTATCCTGTGCCACCCATGGAGCAGCTACTACAGATGGTTTCAGGTTCTGAACTATTTTCATTATTAGATGGTTTCTCTGGCTACAACCAAGTATTAGTGGCCGAAGAAGACAGATTAAAGACAACGTTCAGAACTAAATGGGGAACCTTTGCCTATAGAAGAATGCCTTTTGGGTTGATTAATGCTGGAGTGACATTTCAGAGGGCTATGGACATAGATTTCTGCGGATTAATTGGATGAAGTGCTGTAGTGTACCTTGACGACATTACAATATTCTCAAAGAAAAGAGGAGAGCACACGTTTCACTTAAAGCAAATTTTCGAACGCTATCGTAAATATGGAATTTCACTCAATCCTAAAAAGTGTGTATTCGCTGTCATGGAAGGAAAGTTGTTGGGCCACATAGTTTCAAAGCAAGGGATCTCCATTGACCCAGAAAGAATCAAGGCCATTGAACAAATCCCCTTTCCCCATAATAAAAAGGGGATGCAATCCTTCATGGGAACCATAAATTTCGTACGAAGGTTTGTGCCTGATTTCGCCCAGACTGTTAAGCCGCTGCAGCAGATGGTCAAGCAGAACGCACAATTCAAGTGGACTGAGCTTGAGAAGAATGCTTTCAGCAAAATTAAAACTGCTGTTGCACATGCGCCTTCCCTGAAAAGCCTAGACTTTGATAAAGACTTTATTCTGTATACATTTGCATCCGATGATTCACTGGAAGCGGTGCTCACCCAAAAGGAAGAAGGGGGATGAATTCCCAATCTCCTTTATGAGTACTAGTCTACAAGGGGCTGAATTAAACTACCCAGCCATTGATAAGCAAGCTTACACAGTATTTAAGGCAGTGAAGCAATTTAGGCCTTATATATTAAAAAATCGAACCAAGGTAATAGTCCCCTACCCAGCTGTAAGATCCCTTCTCATTCAGAAATAGTTAGGAGAAAGAAGGGGCAACTGGGTCACAGCTCTACAAGAGTACGACCTTGAATTCAAGCCAGGGTCTATAGTGAAAGGTCAAGGGTTGTGCAAATTGATGACTGAAAGCGGGAACAACGAAGAACAAGCATGGGAGGATGAGGCTGAATTACATGTAATGGATGTATGTCCTCTATTTACAGCTCCTAAGTCTTGGTATAGAGACCTTGTGCATTACCTGCAATCAGGGCTGTTGCCAGAACATTGGAATTCCAAACAAAGAAGAGCTCTGCGTCTTAAATCGGCCTCCTATCAGCTTGTTGAAGGAGTATTATTCAAAAAGAATTATGACGGGGTTCTCCTCAGATGTCTAGAAAAGGAAGATGCGAAGAAAGTAATGACATAATTACATGACGGTCCTGCTGGGGGACATTATTCAAGAGACACTACAGCCCACAAAATCCTCATAGCTGGTTACTATTGGCCTACACTCTTCAAGGATGCACATGCACATGTCAGGAAATGTGATATTTGCCAAAGATGTGGTGGGAGACAGCCTAAAGCAGCAGCACCCCTAAAGCCTGTGATGATCACGGAACCATTCGAGCAGTGGGGGATAGATATTATTGGAGAAATAAAACCGAATTCTTCTCTCCAACACAAATACATTCTGACTGCAACTGATTATTTCACTCGCTGGGTCCAAGCTATCCCACTGCGCAAGATAAATGAAGACGAAGTCATCAGCTTCCTACAAGATCATATCATGACCAGGTTTGGAGTTCCAGTTTCGTTAGTCTTTGATAATGCTAAATACTTTTCATCAGTCAAATTGACTGCATTTACTCATGATAAAGGGATAAAATTGCATTATTCGGCTAATTATTATCCACAAGGAAATGGCCTGGCTGAATCTTCTAACAAAAATCTGATTAGGATTTTAAAAAAGACTGTGGTAGAAAACCAGAGGAGTTGGCACTCAACTTTACCAAATTCCCTTTGGGATGATAGAGTCACCCCCAAGTCCGCGATAGGAGTGCCTCCATACACCCTTGTCTATGGTAAAGAAGCCATCCTTCCTCCCAATATCATGCTACCATCTTCCATACTAGCTCAAGAGTCTAGGGGGTCGGATGATGAAGTTTTACAAATAAGAATATATAATCTCCTGAAAGCAAAGGAAGCCAGATCTAAAGCCAAAGAACGCTTTAAGCTACAACAGGAGTCAGTTAAGAGATGGTTTGACAAGCATAAAGCTGGGACAAAAGACTTTGAAGTAGGAGACTTATTCCTCAAATGGGACCACCCCCATGATGAGAAAGGAAAGCATACCAAGTTCCAGCAGTTGTGGGTAGGCCCTTTTCAGATTTCAGCCAAGCTTGGTCCTTCTACTTACAAGTTGCAAGATCTGCAGGGGTGGGAGGAGAACCTACCAGTAAATGGTTTGGTTCCCAAGCATTATTTTTCCTGAGTCTGTTTGAATTCTTCTGTCTTGTATATAAATAATTCCTTTAGCTGTCTTTTGAGTCATGTTTTTTCAGTTTGTTTTAGTTTGAGTTTCTTGTTTTCAATAAAGGGAACGAACCCGTGGTTGCATGGGGAACATCTAAATTTTTGGGAGTGATAAACAAATTAAGTGATCAGACTGTGGGTTGCTGTTTGCATAAAAGAATTTCTTCCAGTTTAGTGTTTTCTCGAATAATTCCGTGTGCATTGAAGTCCTGCTTAACCCCTATGAAATAAGCCAGACTCAAAGAGTCCGGAATACTATGTTGTGGCTCCATCCACTTCTTAAATGGTTCTAAGGGGCAGCGGCAGAGGACCCATGGAAAAGAGAAAGGTAAACAGTATATTAATATAAATGATCCCATGCCAAGAAACGAATGCCAAAAGGCAAATAAGAGTCAAAACTCCTCTGAAAGCATCATACATTAAAGCAAAATGCTGAATCATAAGTACTAAATTGTTGAAAGATCCTCTTCGTCCGTGAGCTGAAACCTGAAGTACACCACTCACACAAAAGGACACTATGGGATAGAGGATCCTGAATTAAAATTCAGTAATAAAGGCACGCAGGAGGACTCATATAAAAAGGACAAAAGTCCAAAAGCACAAAAATCGCTGAAATGGCATGGGAATGAGGAACAAACGAATATGTATGTTTACCACATGCTACAATCCTGTGGTGTCTAAAGCTATCAGCCACCTAAGGACAAAGGTAATAATGAAATTCATCTTCTGGCCTCAACAGATTTATCTCGGCTTGACGATTCTGGTTTTCACTCTCCCTATTTGGACTGCCATCAATGATTAAGGGTACGCACTTCTGTCATTTGAGAAATCCTTATTGCTGGAAAAATTCAATATGATGTTTTGTTGTTAAACAGTCTGTCACTCAAAGGTTAATCGCCCAGAGATCTAGGTTCACCAGGTAATTGCCAGTTGTTGCAGCTGCAACTTTTCTCCCCAAAGTTTTAAATTTTGGGCCCCTCCTCATCATTTAGAATTGTGTTGGTTTCGTTCGATCCATAAATGTTTGGTCTCGTTCTGACTTTGGTTGATTCTGAAGATGATTTTGTGACTTGTTTTTAGAGAACTCTTGTGTTAATATTTTGTTGTGGATCACGGGATTGAATTTGGATGGCTTGTTTGAAACTCGTCTGATCAATTGCCCTTTGAACAAACCATTGTCTCTGAGGTGAAGCAATTTGACCCTTGCTGATTTTGAGTTTTCTAAACACTTAAGCTATTTCGTGATCGGGCGTCTTTTTTTATGTGGGATCGGTGGCCGATAGCTTTTTTCCATCCGCCGTTGCGGCTCCCAAGCCGATTTGCCATCCGAAGTGGAAATTTTCCCGACTGCCGATGTGCGTTAGCTGTTTCGTCCCATGTCCGGAGCCTTACATCTTCCGCCGTTGCGGTTGAGAAATCCTTTTACCTTCTGATGTTTAAACCAGGCCGACTCCCGATCTAATTTTTTCTCGCCTGAAGGTCACGTGTCTTAGTCTTCCCCCCGTCCGCCAGTGCGGCTAGGAAAGTGGTTTAGCTTCTGATGTACAAACCCTTCCGATGTCTGATGTAAAGTCTTTCCAGCCCGCGTGGTCGCACCACTTTAGCTCTTTTCTTTTCCGCCGTTGCGGCCAGGAAATTCTTTCCGCGTCCGATGCCAAAGCCCGCCGACTGTCGATTTATATCTTTCCCGCTCAAGGCTCAGTCGAAATTCTTTCCAGATTAACAGATACACCGGGCTGTTTTCTTATGGTTAGCCGTTTTAGATGAATGATTCTAATGTTTAAAACAATTTTCCAAAGAATGACGCACAACCATTGACTGCAGGTAGGATGAAATGCCGGCAAGGTCGCGAGGAAAAGGATAAAGTTGAAGGCAACCAAACACAGAACCAAAAGGTCCAGCAATTACTCAACTGCTCGTGAGTACATGCAAAAGAAGAAGGGCATCTGAAGCGTTGGGAACTGAAAGGTCATGAACTGGGAGGTAGCCCAAGCGATTGGCTGCAGTAGTTTAAATATTGTAAAGATAGGACTTAGAAAGGGCTTTTTCCCTGAAACATTTGTAAACTCTTTTGCTTGTAAGAGGAACTATTTCATTTTACAGTCAGAAAGTGCAACTTTTGACTGCTGGAGAGAGCGAAATGTGGAATGTATCAATGCTACTAAATGAATAATGTTGAAGAGGAACTATTTCATTTTCAGCCGTGTTTCGTTTACTGTGAGAGTATTTAACTTCCTGAACCTATGTTCTTGTTGAGTATTCTTCAGTATTTTTTGGGATATCTTCCACTGTGAGTAATAAACGTTGTTCATAAAATAATCGGCTATCTGGTTGTTTAAATATCTGTAATCGTTCATGTGTCTTGAATGAAGTACCAACTATCTGTAACTCTTCATGATGCATGTACAAAATGTATTACTCACCAATGAATGATAACTCTTATCCCTAGGGATAGTTTAGGTAGTTAGTTTATTTGTGATATGTTGTATGTGTTTTTAGATGCTTGTGAACCTTAAGACGAGAGGTAAGAACCTGCGCATCACATTGTGACTGTTTCCCGCATCTACAGCACCCTGCATTGTTAGTTAGGCACTTGCATATCATACATTAAGTCAAAAAATAGCAAAAACTCGGTGGGCCGGGCCGCAACCGGTACAGACTTTGTTTTGTTACTTTGACCTACGGTAGCCGGACCGTAAACCGGATGGATTCCCTCTACCAAATAGTCAACGGGCTAGTTGGGAACGTTGATTGGGGAGAATCCCTTACTGTTGTCGCCTGCGAATTTCCAGGCCCCAACAGTACCTTAGAGGTACATGCCAATCACATTGTATTAAAAAATTACTTAATTTATTTCACACAATATTAAATGATTAAAAAAAAAACATTTAAATCATCCACAACATTTAAACCTTATACAAGCATTGATTTCTCATGAACTTGGTGCGGTAGGGGATTGCGTCCTTCCCCGCTTCATGGAGATCAATTGAAATAATAATTCATGCCATTATTCAATCATTAATTGAGGTAATAATCCCCTCCAAACTCTTCAAGACACCCTTGAATCATTACAAAACCCTAATCATGCACAACAACTAAAATCTCTTTGGCAAGGGTGATTTGAGCAAGCCTTTTTTAGGGAGGTTAACAAAAACTTAAAATGAATTATATCATACTAAAAATAATAATTTGGCATCATAAAATTATTAAATAGGAATATGAAAACCTTCCTTAGGCTTATTACTAGGACCTCCCTTCATTCAACTATTTAAACCTTAAAAAATAATCAAAATAGGAGTAAACATGCACCTACAAGACATGGTTGGTGTTGTTATAAAGGATATATGTAGACAAGCATGCATGGTCATGATTTTTTTGAAGATTAAAGGATATCTATCATTGTTTTCATAAAGAGAAAGTGTGACCATACACCAAAAAGATAAAAAAAAACCCCCCTGAAAATCCACTTGTTGCACAACCAATATCTCTTAAATGGAAAACTAGGTTTTTGAGATATGTGGGGATCATTTTAAAATGGATTTCTAGAGTCTATATAAAAAAATTCACAACTACCCACTTTTTATGATTGAGGTTATAAATCCATATTCAAAATGTGTTTTGCATATTCCTAAAATGCCCAAAACTAAGGAAATTTTCCCTTCTTAAAGATATAGGGATTATTCCACTTCAAGCCACTTATTGGGGATGAATAAGGTGAGGATTATTACTATATAAATTCGTTTCTAAAAATATTAATACTTCGTAATATTCACATACAAAAAATTAGAAAACGTAGAGTGATGGAGATGAGGTACATCAATAGGAAAGGATCCAATTTTCCTCTCCTCAACAAGGGGAGGGCTACTACCCACTCAATGAATGTTTTCAAGTCATTCATAGCACCCATTTATCAATCATAAATGGTAAATTAAATGTTTCCCTTTCTCATCTCTTTCCTTAACAAGTTGTTATGCAATACATTCCAATTTTGTAGCGCACCTATTTTGCACATGAATTCATCAAATTCAAAATACATAATCTACAGTTGAATTCAAAATAACATTATAATGATATTATGTACTCATCATTCTATATTTTCTAAGTCAAATGAAAATTAATAAAGAGAATAGCTTTTTTTCAAAGATGGTGCTTCAAAGAAACTATCTATGGGGGAGTTGATTTCATCCCAACCATAGGCCATTCAATTGTAGAATGACACCCCCATGCTAGGCTATGAGACAACTAGATAAAATAATATTTTCAAGGTTTCCAAAACCCCTATTATTTTCACTAAATTATTCAAGTATACCAACCAAGCAAGTCGCTATTGGTTCTTTGTTCAACCTCTCAACTATCATAACTCTTCACACTCATCCCTTGCTCCATACAACACAACAAGTATTCATTTATTTGTTCTATAGTTCCTTAGACATGACCTTCCTCTCAATGCTCTTCAACACGGCCAATGTGATCCCAAGACACTGCCTACATTTAGGTTTCATTTCTAGCATTATGAATATCCTTAGACATGGATTTTACAGTTCTTTGGATAACCTAACAAGACAACAATCTTCAAGGATTTACATTGGTATATAGATTCTCTCCAATGGTGTATAATGTCACCAGACAACCTTTATTTCAGATATCCATTGTTCATATGTGAGTTGGGTTGATTTTTGTTCCTTCAAACCCTTTTTTCTCACCAAGAACCCTCTTTTTCCCAAACTCCTCTCTTCCCATTCGAATCTCCATCCATCCATGGATAAATGGGTAAGTGGGAGGAGTATTTCCTCCACCCAATTATTGGTTCCATAAATGTAGGAGGTATTTATTACAAAATAAGATCTAAGAAATGTTGGCATATGATTACTAAGTTCTAATGTTTATATTTACCCTTTTTTCTCACCAAGAACCCTCTTTTTCCCAAACTCCTCTCTTCCCATTCGAATCTCCATCCATCCATGGATAAATGGGTGAGTGGGAGGAGTATTTCCTCCACCCAATTATTGGTTCCATAAATGTAGGAGGTATTTATTACAAAATAAGATCTAAGAAATGTTGGCATATGATTACTAAGTTCTAATGTTTATATTTACCCTTTTTTCTCACCAAGAACCCTCTTTTTCCCAAACTCCTCTCTTCCCATTCGAATCTCCATCCATCCATGGATAAATGGGTGAGTGGGAGGAGTATTTCCTCCACCCAATTATTGGTTCCATAAATGTAGGAGGTATTTATTACAAAATAAGATCTAAGAAATGTTGGCATATGATTACTAAGTTCTAATGTTTATATTTCCACTTTCATGTAACCAGGGTCTCTATTCAGGTTTAGTATAAACTTAAGGATAATTCAAAATATGGAAATAAAATCGAGGTTTATGGATACTTTAAACCATGATAATAAGGAATATACCATTGTTGGGTCCAGAAATGACCCCTTTTTTACCACATTTACCTACCCCTTTTTGCCTCATCTTACTCCATTATGTACACCAAATAGATGTTTTCCTTCACTTGATTCCTTAATTCATACAGGTATGGTTAATTATTGTCTTATCTTATTAATACTTATGATTGTTGTAATCAAGGCTCTATATCTTGAATTATGCTAACATATGGTGATTTTATAAAGATAATTCGAGATGTAGAGGATACAAGTGTAGTAGGATGAACATACCAAGAGAGGGATGGACATTCATTGCTGAGATAATTTCCATCTATTCCATCGTTTCCTAAAGGACGCGGTCAAAGGTTACAATTCCATGCAAGCTGTACAAAGGTGGCTGCAATAGGCTGCAATAGATTCGGATTCAACAGTGCACCGCTGCTCAAGGGTAGCTGCAACTGACGAAGCATCTTCTAGATTGATCATGATTGTCATTGCTGTCTCGAGTAACAAACTTCCTATATTTTTTGCTTCTATCTTGCCACAGCTGTAACAACTTATCGTAATTGGGGAAACCTGAAGATCAGAAACCTGAAGATCAGAGATCTTCATGGCTGCCTGATATCAGTGGATAGAAGTTATGATTGTGAATGTATAAATACTGGGAACTATTTCGAGCCAAGGGTTGGAAATTAATTGATTTTATTGTATAAGCTGTGATAGAGGTTGTGTGTTCATCTTGCCAATTTAATAGAAGGAGTTTGATTCTTTAGATCTCGGCATTCTAACGTGTGCCAACTCCAGCATCTCTGTGAGAAGGTCGAGCCCACCTTCCTACAGAGATTGCTGAGTTAATTAGGTATTTTATTTGTTCTATTGTGTGGTGTGAATCTTATAATAAATTCATTTATTTATAGTAGCTGCAACAGTCATCGATTTATTATGCGTTCCTTTGAATGATCAATAATTGCATTCCCTGTAAACTGCAGTGGTGTGGTGTGACAGTTGACTGTGTAGTTTAAATTTCTCTATGCAACTGTGTGATAGATGTAACAACCTTGTTCATCCCTAGTTCTTTCAATTGTTGTTTTCTTTAGATCTTTTCGGTTCATCCCTTTACAATTATAATTGTGGAACTTAATTCCTACACTTTGAATTCCTAGATTAAGTTGAATTAAGATAGTTGAGATGGATCTTCAGATGGCTTGGTAATTTAGGATTTAACATTCTGCAAAAGTAAATCTAGATGTTTATTTTCTGAACCTCTCATTTCTAGATTAAGGATTGTAAGAAGGTATTTGTGATTCTGCATTCTTAAGAAGATAAATTAGATTAAGTTGATCTTGGGATGAGTTGGGTTGAACAGGAAAGTAGGATAATTCATTTACAGTATCAGCTACTTAGTGTTTAAGCATATACAGGTCACATTATTTTTGAAATAAAATACTTCATTGGGTTGACAATTTATATTGAAAACTCAGTATGTTGGCTTTAATTAACTTGCATATAGGGTGCCCAACATTTTGGCGCCATTGCCGGGGAAAGATAATTATTAGACACCATAGTAGTTGTATCCAGTAGCTATATCTATTCATTTTTCTTTAGTCTTTAAGTTTGCATGTTTTGGGTTGCATGAATACGAGAAGGGTACAACATGACATTCCTATAAATCCCAGAACCCCACAAAATACTAACATTGCAGGTTGTCAAGGCCATGGACGAAATCCAACATTGGGAAGAAGGACATTCATTGATGATCTGGTTGATAGGACCAATTCTTCTATTGGGGCTCACCATCAGGAATCACCTGTCAGAAGAAGCCTGGTTACCCCTAGATTGGCAGCATTGGTTTCCAGAGTGGAGAACACAGGAGAAGCTGCAACATCCCTGGGTATCCCTGTGGAGGGAGACAGAGTTAGTACTACAGGATCAACTGACCGAGATTTGATATATCACATTAACAGGAAGGTTGTGACAGAAGAGGAGTGGACACAGTTCCATAAAAAAATTAATGATCAGTGGAATCACGAAGAGGATAAAGCAGAAGAAGACATGAACAACATACACGATCCATAAGATCATGAAGAAGCAATGGGTGAAAATCATCATCACAAGGGTAACTCCCTGCCTGAAGGGACGGTTGCTGCACTCCAGTTCCCAATTCAACAGCCAGAGGGGATAGCCCCCCTGAAAAATATATTTCCATCGGTGTTGCCTCAGTTTTATGTAAAAGCAACAGAGGATCCAAATGAATTTATTTTTGAATTTGACATCCTCTATCACAGCTATGACTACACCACCAATGCACAGAAGCTGAAACTTTTTCCTGCTACTCTGAAGGACAATGCGTTACGTTGGTTCATGAGCCTAGGTGGGGGTACTGTCACCACCTGGGACCAGATGAAACAGGTGTTCCTGGAGAAATATCAGGAGTATTGCAATACCAAAGATAAGAGAGAAGAACTATTTAAAATGGTACAAAGGGATGATGAAATCCTGGAAGATTTTGTTGAAAGGCTTTTATACAATGTGCAGAGAGCTGGACAAACTAATATGGGGTTAGATGTGCTCAAAATAATCCTACTTCGTGGGATTAGGGATGACTAGATAGACATGTTGAACCTATTAGGAAAGGGGGATATCTCAAAGGAGTCCTTTGAAAAGATTGTTGAACTATGCAAAAGGTATTCCAGGGGATCTTCCAAGAACAACAAACGGGACAAATGGGATAAATTAGAACGAGATGTCTTTGACAGAACACAGAAGTCATCTAATGGAGGAGCCACCTAGGCAGAAATAGGCAATCTCCTCAAAAATTTCAAGACAGAAATGATGAGATCCATCTCCTCGGAAATAGATATCCTGAGGGCAAAGCAGAAACAAGCAGTAGAAGATTTCACACTTGGTATATTCTGCCCTAAATGTAGGAAGAACCATCCTCTGAAGGAGTGCTCGCTCGACAAGGTAGAAGTGTGTTAGCTTTGTGATCTAAACCATGACACAAAGGAATTCCCTTCACTACCTCAAATGAAGGTAGTTCTGCAGGCATCCACTCCAAATGTGGAACCAACCTACTTTATTGCACAAAAAAAGCCTTGGTAGCCTCGAAATCAAGGTATGAATCCAGACTCATTTCCATTTTTGAATAACATGAATAATTGGAATAATATGCAGCACATGAATACACAATTCCCTTCATCTTATTTCAACCATCAATGGTATCCCTCTCAATCTCCGATGCAAAATTTTAACTCCTGGAACTCTTGGACATAGCCACCAAACCAAAAAAATTCTTTGTCTCCTGGATGGAGGAAATTCCATTCAAGGAACTAGTTTCCCCACAACCAACCTCCTCAACAATTTCCACATCAAATGTTTCCTCATCAACCGTACCCTCCTCAACAATATCCTCAGCCTTATCAGCAGTATCAGTAGTCGCAACTGTAACTCCATAATAATGTTGTTCCAAATGTGCGTATACGATCGCAACTGCCGGCTCAACCTAACCCCAACCCAAATAATAAATCATTCCATCAATTTGAGACTACAAACATGCCCGCTTACTCCATACTCCAATTCCCTGTAACGACATCTGCTTACGATCAGGGAGGGTAGTGGAGCCTTTGGTCATTGAGGATGTTTCATCCTCTGTGCCTGAAGAAAGGATGAACCAATAGTACTTATCCAATACAACGATCCCCATTATTGAGGACACTGAAAATCCTACCAATATACCAGTTGAAACACAAGAAGAAACATCTATCGACACACAACCTACACAATTGGTTAGAGAACCACCATACCCTGAAAGATTAATACTACCAAAGGCAGTGGGACAACCTCAATTTAACCTCTTAGGAGAGTTAAAAAACCTCTATGTCAAAATTCCACTCCTTCAGGTCCTTCACGATGTACCTCTCTATGCCAAAACCATTCGGGATCTGTGTACAAGGAAACTAGGAAGAAAACCCAGGGATCTTCCCACTGTTCATGTCATACGGAAATTATATGAATTAATAATGGGAAAAACCCTCTTGGCCAAATACGATGATCATGGGAATCCCACTGTCACTATGCAGATTGGGAGCACACATATACCCAACGTACTGGTAGATTTAGGCCCAACAATTAACGTTATGACCATTGAAACTATAAGGAAGCTCGAGTTCACTAATCTCACGACAACTCCTATCGTTTTAGAAATTGCAGATAGATCCACTATTAAACCTGAAGGAATCTTGGACGACCTCATTATCTCAGTTGATTAGTGGGAATATCTTGCTGACTTCTTGGTTTTACAACCTAAGTCACGGCTAGGAGGACATCCACTAATCCTGGGAAGGCCCTGGTTAGCTACAGTTGATGCTTGCATCAGCTGTCGGTCTGGCTCTATGACCATATCATATGGAACTGAGATAAAGAGCCTCACTCTCTATCCTCCAGCTCAACCAATTTTAGAAGCTGAAACTCCGTTATGGATGGATCCAGAGGAAGAGGAGGGAGTTCATCCATTATTAATGATAGGAAAGGCCTTGAATTTTAAAGATGAAACTAAAGACGACGCCATTAATAATTTCATCAGTGAACCCACGTCTGTCAATAAAATTTTTATCATATCCTGAATGCTACTCTAGGTGAAGAAGAACAAGAAAATATCACAGAGGAGACATTAGTTAGTGATACTCACATAGTTCCAGTGTTGAAAAATTCAAAAAGTGTTCATGTCGAGATACAGTCTGGAAAAACCATGAATATCAATCCCAGTCTTGCTATGGATGAATAGGAACTCCTAATCACTCTCTTAAAAAAACATAAGGGGGAATTTACCTGGGAGTACACGGACATGAAGGGCATCCCTTCTAATCTGTGCACCCACCACATTTATATCAAAAGTGACTCCCGGCCTGTGTGCCAGCCTCAACGAAGAATGAACCCCAATCTTAGGGACATAGTGAAGGAAGAAATTCAAAAACTCTTGGAAGTAGGATTTATATATCCCATCTCAGACAGGGAGTGGGTGTCTTCACTCGTTATAGTACCCAAGAAGAATGGTAAATGGAGAATCTGTGTGGACTATAGAGAGCTGAACAAGGCAACACAGAAATATCACTTTCCCTTGCCTTTAATCGATCAAGTACTTAACACCTTATCTGGGAAGAAGGTTTTCTCCTTTCTGGATGGGTTTAGTGAGTAGAATGAAATCTAGATTTCTCTTGAAGACCAGGATAAAACTACCTTCACCTGTCCCTGGGGAACTTTTGCATACAGGGTGCTTCCCTTTGGCTTATGCAATGCACCAACCACATTTCAAAGAGCTGTGATTGGCATCTTTTCATAATTGGTTAATGATAGTATGGAAATTTTCATGGATGATTTTACTCCTCATGGAAGGGACTTTGAAGAAGCATTGAAAATTTTGGAAAAGTTTTTAACACGCTGCGAGCAGACCCAACTATCTTTGAGCACTGAAAAGTGCCATATGATGATGAGTGAAGGGGTAGTGCTAGGGCATTTTATCTCTACTGATGGCATCCAGGTAGATCCCTCTAAAATCAAGGTAATAAAAAATATACCTACTCCTGGAACTCAGAAAGAAGTGTGTAGTTTCTTAGGGCATGCTGGTTATTATAGAAGATTTATAGAAAACTTTTCCAAACTTGCCTCTCCTTTGTTTTCATTATTAATGAAGGGTGTGCAATTTATTTGGAATGAGGGATGCCAGACAACGTTTGTTAAACTTAAGGAGAAGCTGTCTACAACTCCCATCCTAAGGGGGACCAATTGGGCCCTGCCTTTTCACATTTCTTCAGATGCCTTTGATACTTCCATTAGAGCAATTTTAGGACAACAGGATGGTCAAGCACCTTATGCAGTCTATTACATTAGAAAAAACTTAGCCCCTGCTGAACTTAATTATATTGTTACCGAGAAGCAGTTTTTAGCCATTGTTTACTCCATTAACAAATTCAGACATTACATCACTGGATATCCTACCTTTGTGCACACCGACCACTCGGCCATCAAGTATCTAATGAATAAACATGTTACAAATGCTCAGGTAACTAGATGGCTGTTATTATTACAGGAATTTGATATCACTATTATAGACAGACCTAGAAAAGAAAATGTTGTCGCTGATTTCTTATCTTGTTTTACTAACAGTGATGATAATCTACATGTTGAGGACTCTTTTCTAGATGAACACTTATTTGCAGTTTCAGCTTATTTCCCTTGGTATGTAGATGTCGCTAACTACTTGGCTGCAGGGAAGCTTCCGACACATTTGTCAAAAAGAGAAAAGAGGAAAATCATTCAACAAAGTGCCAGGTATTGTTGGATAGGTGGTCATCTCTTCTACATAGGCACTGATCTTGAGATCAGAATATGTGTAAGAGAAGATGAAATATTCCATATTTTGAAGGCCTGCCATGATGAGCCTTGTGGGGGAAATTTTGCAGATAGAAGGACAGGTCATAAGGTGTTGAGAATGGGCTACTGTTGGCTGAAACGTTTTAGGGATGCAAAAAAATATGTCCAATATTGTGACAGCTGCCAGAGGATGGGCCAACCTAACAGATTGGATCAAATGCCTCTTCAACCACAATTGTGGTTGAACCTTCTGACAGATGGGCCTTAGATTTTGTTGGCCATATCAACCCTCATTCTAGGCAGAAAGCCTACATCTTGGTTTGTACTGACTACATGACAAAATGGGTAGAAGCTGTGGCTTTGGTGAAATCCAATGACCAGGTTGTAATAGATTTTCTGTATGGTGAAATATTTACTTGTTTTGGAGTACCCAAGGAAGTGTTTACAGATGGAGGACCTCAGTTTGTGTTGCATCAATTTGAAGCTTTGCTATGGAAGTACCATATTCTGCACTGGATAGCTTCATCATACCATCCCCAGGACAATGGCCAAGTGGAAAGCACTAACAAATTTATTGAAGCCATCCTTAGAAAAATAGTCAGGAGCCATCGTAGAGACTAGGCTGATCGACTTCCAGAAGCATTATGGGCATATCGTACTACTTGGCGCAATACTACAGGTTTCACTTCTTATGACTTGGTGTATGAAAGAAGTGTTGTCTTCCCCATTGAATTTGAAATCAAGACCTTGAAGATAGCTATGGAGGTGAACTTAGATGTGACTGAATCCTAGAGGAGTATATTGAATGAATTGAATGAACTTGATGAGAAACGTTTAGCTGCTGTGGATCAGACAGTATTAATTCAACAATAGAGATCCAATTGGCACGATCGATTCATCAAAAAGAAAGTCTTATGTGAAGGAGACTGGGCATTATTATGTGATTCAAGATTCAAAAGGGACTTCAAGGGTAAGTTATGCACAATATGGTTTGGCCCATACCTGGTAGATAGAGTATTTTATAATGGTACAGTCCGCTTGGTTACCATTGATGAGAATCTTGCACCATTATTTGCTAATGGTCACAGGCTGCGACTGTACCATAATCCCATTTCGAAGGACGCATTCACTTCACAAATTGCAGCTGATCCGGAATACCAGTTAGAACAAGGGCAAGAATCTTTCTCTGCCCTTGTCAATCTTTAGACAATCGCTGTGATTCTTACATAAAGTTTTGTACATAAATAAATTGATATTTTTATTATTACTTTTATTTTTCCTTTGTGCTTGATCCGTTTTTTTTTAAAGAATATGTGCAGGGATGTACCTGAGGAGCAATGGTCATGATCGGCCCTAACGATGAGGGGAGTCCTTTTGTAACTTACTGCTTCAGAATAAAACTCCTTAAAATAAATAGTGAACAGTCAGTCACAGCTACGATTCCTATAAAAATTGCCTATTTTTCTGTTTACCTGCAGCTGCAACACCATAAAAATGTTTTTTTATTTTTTTTATTTTTCTGTTCCGCGCAGCTACAACACCGTAAATCTTTGTCTATTTTTTCGTCTACCTGCAGCTGCAACACCGTAAAATAAAACCCTTTTTCTCGTTCCACGCAGCTGCAACACCATAAAATAATGCCCTTTTTCCCATTCCGTGCAGCTGCAACACCGTAAAATAACGCCCTTTTTCCCATTCCACGCAGCTGCAACACCGTAAAACCTTGCCTATTTTTCCATTTATCCACAACTGCAACATCGTAACCTAATGCCTTTTGCCGTCCCGCGAAGCTGCGACCTCGTTTCAATTTTTGCCCATTTTTACCTGTTCCAACATCTGCGACTCCGTTTCACTCTTGCCCATATTTACCTTTTCCGGCGGCTGCGACTCCACCAAAAGTGGCTGATTTTTCTATGATTCACGGCTGCGACTGTGCTAAACATGTTGACTTTTCTATGGCTCGCGGCTGCAACTCCCCCAATATTGGCAGATCTCTTTGCAATTTTGGTTCATGGCTCCTCCATATCTGGCCAGAATTCCTGCTGCCGGCGATTTCAACTTACTTCACAGCATTCATTATGTTTCCGGTAGGATTGACAAGATGGTTTTGGTCCGCCGGGAGAAAATATCATGACAGCGTGCTTGCAATAATGTTCAAATTTAAATGGTTGCACTTCACACACTTTATCATCCTCAAGGGTCACGGTTCATAACATATTTACGAAGGTATGGTTCTGATTATGTACTTGATTAAGCGTTAACTATATTTGATAGAATTAATCATGCCTTCCTTTTTGTGCCCATTATTACACCCGCATACCGTTAACTGTCCACTCGTACGAGTTAATGGCCATTTAAGCTTATCCGATAACCGCCACCTTTCCTAATTTGGGATAAATTTTCCAAACATTTCCATGCTCTTAACTTTCCAAATTTACCCAACTCCACTCTCAGATATTCATGCATACTTTGTGCTTTAACCTCCATTGTTGGGACTTGCAATATATGGGGATAATCAAGAATTCAGAAGTCAAACAAACATGGGTACCCCAGCTTGGCACGAACCTCCAAATACGTGAGAACTGAGAAGAAATGCTAAATTTTTCGCTATTTTTGAAGTTATGGGCTGGACTGAATTCTTCTAACGCCTGAATGGGTTCCATTGAGAGACAACTCTACAATTTTCCTTAAATATTACAGAAACCCACTCAGAGGTTAGGGGGTTACATATAGAAGTCCCTGAAGCAATAGTGGCTGAATTCACTAGCCTTCCTCAGGTGGGAAGAGTCTGGTTTGGTCGAAGAACCCCCAATGTTGTTGCAGTATAGGATTTTCTGATAGCAGGGGAACAAATTCATCAATCAAAGCGAGGGATAGCGTTATAATCACTGCCTCAGCCATGGGATCAAGTAGCAGTCTTCCTCAAAAAGTATATCACCTGTGAAGGTAGGTATCAGACTGTTTATTATTCTGAACTGCCTCTATTGTCTCATCTACACCATAAGGCCTTACTGAATATTCCATTTTATCTATTTAAAGACCTACACCATATGGCGGGGTTTGTCAGAACAACTAAGCATCCAAACTCCTCCCTTACCCACCACGGCCTAATCAAATTAATAATATTAAGGGACTTAGCACAAAGGAGCCAAACTTGGGAGCAATTCACAGGTCAAATTCAAATAAACTAGGAAACCAACCTTTTTCCTAGCATTCCAATACAGGCAGATGTAGAAGTACCTGTACTCTTGTGGGCTGTTCAAATCCAAGAGGAGCGTGCAAATGTAAAGTTGGGGGGAGATGAGGAGCAACAGGAGGACCGGAGCCCCTCCAATTTAGTTGGGGGGGGGGGAGATGAGACTAGATTGAATGATCAGTCAGATGACCAATCAAAGGGATTGGAGGAAAATGCAAGAGGAAACCTTGGGGAAAGATTAAATAATGTGGAAGCTCTGATAGCATAGGCTGAAGCTGGAGCAGCATTGGATGTTGCGACAGCTGAAGATGAGGATATTAGAGCCATGAAAACAGAAGGAAACATAGAGGTATTGACCATTGAATCTTCCCCTGAATGGGGGGGAACTCTGATTGAAGAAGAACAGGAGAACGCTGAGATATAAGATATCCCTGCCACATCAGCTACAAATATGGAGATTCCCGCACCACGAAAGAAAAGAAGGAGATCAAAAGAAGAGGTACAGACATCACTACCAATAAGAATAAAAAGAACCAGGCCAGTTATAGTAGCTGAAGCAGCACGGGCAAGATGGGTAACCCTAGAAGCACAGATTGAATTCCCCATTCTGAGACCAAAGCAAATGATGCCCCATAGGAACTGGCTGCAGAAGAACCCCAAATTGGGGGACTTTTGTATGAAAATGGTCTATTGAAAGAATAAGTACAGACACTTCGGAAAGATTTAGAAAATTGGAAGGAATCATGCAAGAAGCAGGTATAAAGGAAGTTGCACACACTGGTTGAAGCTTCAGATCGATTAGAAGCATCACCTCCTACTGAAGGAGGTGAGGAGGAAGAGAGAGTGGTCTGCCCTGTATGTGGGGAAATATTTAACCAATTAGGCTACAAAGTCATAGTTCGTGCTTTTGTGAAACAACAACCCATACTAGCAGCTGAGGAAGAACAAAGAAACGAAGTGGAAGTGAGGGTGCAGAAATGATCCTTGGTATAGAAAAGGGGGAAAATGAACAATTATAGTCACATCCAGCAGAAGAAGGACAATCTAATTGGAAGGATGGTGAATCTCCCCAAGAGCAACTTCAGCAAAGGGAAGTATTATATAAACAGGGTGCGGATACACAAGAACCAACATCCCCAAGTATTCTTGTTGAAGTTGCCGCCCAAATTGGGGCAGAAGAACCAGAGGTTGAGAATATTCCTAATTTTAACGAAGAAGTCTATGCTGTGACTCCTGAACCGTCTTAGGGTACATAATTAATAGAAATGGAATCCCATCAGCAGGAAAATGATGAAGTTGACTAGGATGTTGTCACACAAGAACCAACATCCCCCGAAATTTATGTGGAGATTCTCAGGTAGCAAGAAGAAATCAATCCCGAGATGGATATAATCCATGATTTGGATTTAGGAGAGGATGAACAAATGCAATCACAGTCCTCGGGGGACACTAAAGTTCTCGAAGAACAGATCCATATTGTAGAGGACATGGAAGTAACTCAAGAACAACCCTAACAACATGAAGAAATGGAAGGGCAGGGCTCTGATACACAAGAACCAGTAGCCTTGCATCTCCCTGTCAAAGCTGCAGTTGACAATCAGGCATATGGGGAGATTAAAATTCAGGAATAGGTTGCCACACAAGAACCAACACCTTCATAATTGGCTGTTGAGGTTGCTGTAGGATAACTCCAAGGAGAGGATGCTGCTACACAAGAACTAGCTTCCCCAGAACTTGTTTCAGAGGCACCTACACAAGTTGAAATTGTAGTAGGAGAATTCCAAGGAGAGGATGCTGTTACACAAGAACCAAAATCCCTAGAAGTTATTACAGGAGTACCCATGCAGGCAGTACAGGATGTTCAAATTGGAGCATCAGATGATAAGGTATGGACTCAACTTCCTCAAAATTTTGTCAATTTGGATTCTGATAATGAAGATCATGTTGAAGATGAAAGAATCTAGAGGCTGACAAAAGAGATCTCAATCCTAAGAATAGAAGTGAGGAAGTGGAGGAGTCAGGTGGAGAGGTGCCAAGAAGGGATGGTTTCCCTTGCTGAACATAGGAAGACCATTAGGGAATTAAAGGAAAGATGGGCAGAATAACTCATGTTCCAGAAACTTCGTTCGGAAGAGATACAGAAGGAGCTGAAAACGTTCAAATTCATGCAAGTGGAAAAAGATCAGCTATATACTCTTTCTCAGGAATTGTTGGGTACCAGAGTACCATCCTCCTCTTACCTTGTGTTTTTATTTGAGCAGTTCATTTGGTTCAAACTAAAGGCTGTAACAGAAAGAAGACCTTATGAAATAACTACCTCAACTAAGTTTCTGGAAACATTTTTGGCAAGTGATTTTAATGAGTAGAAACTGCTTTGTGAGCTTTATTTGCATGAGATGGCTTGTCCCTTGGACCACTATTTGAATCCTGCCCCATTCTTAGGTGATGTTCAGCTAAGGGATTTTGCTTCCTTTGTTAGCAATCATGTTCAGTGGGAAAGATCCTTCCAAAATGTTTCTCATAATGAGTCCCACTCTAACCTTTGGGTTCGAAGTGAACCTCAACTTCCTCGTTGTCTCCTTGCTCATCATCAGCATAGACTCACATGTCCCGTACAAACTCACCAGATGATGGAACTTCAAGAAGAATTTATCTCTACCCGTGTCAGCCAGATTTCCAAGCATCGACAATTGGCTTTGGAAGGTAGCTAGCATAGATGGCAGGCTGCTTCTTCAACCTTGAGAAATAGAGATCCCTACTATTACAGGAATTTCAAACATGCACTTTCCAGGGTTGAGGGATATGTTGGATGCATGAAGGAATGTGGAGTTAATTTGTTGGGACTCAAATTCAAATTCCCTCTCATCTGGTGGCCAACAAAACCATACAGGGAAGACTTCTCATTGATAAAGGCAGAAGAGAAGAAGTGTTGGAGATATTGGGTTGTCTATAATGGATTTTTGGAAAAACAGGGAACACCTGAACTCCCAGATAACTTTTCTTCTCTCCATGAACAAAGTACAATGCCAGATTTAGATTCAAACTAATGGAGGTTGCTGCATGGGGACATGCAACAGGACAGTTGGGGGGAGATGTTGGGCCCAGAAATGACCCCTTTTTTACCACATTTACCTACCCCTTTTTGTCTCATCTTACTCCATTATGTACACCAAACAGATGTTTTCCTTCACTTGATCCCTCAATTCATACAAATATGGTTAATTATTGTCTTATCTTATTAATACTTATGATTGTTGTAATCAGGGCTCTATATCTTGAATTATGCTAACATATGGTGATTTTATAAAGATA
>LPNX010418711.1:249898-392826 GCA_001517045.1 Pseudotsuga menziesii
CTGAGACTTCTTTAGGTTTAGAGATATCCCAAATTGTCTACATTTCAGAAACACCCTCCTTAAGTGTTGCAAATGTTCTTCATGGCTGTTGGAGTACATAGTGAGGTCATTAAGGTATATGAGAACAAACTTATCTTTCAATCTCACAAACGCTAGGTCCATGGCTGTTGTTTAGGAATAAACACCCTTGTAACCGAGGGTGTGGGGTTACCAACGTACTCTTAAAACTTGCACACAATCAGCTTTAAAGTACAGAAAAGGAATAGGAAGGAATGTTGAACTCACCCGATTAACAACGGTTGATCCAAGCTTTCTCTTCTCCCGCTCTGCTCCTTTCTAAAGCTTTCAGGGATGCACCTCCTTCACCTATAAAGAGCAAATCCTCCAAGTGAAATATTATACATGTATATATGACAAGTTAGATAAACAATATATAGAGTGCTTAATCATAAATATTCATCAAACCATGATACATGAAAAAGACTCAACACATAGTTGGAAGAAGGATTCTCTTTATTAACAATAGTGAATGAGATAAGTGTACAACCCAACGCCTGAAACAAGGACTCCTCTGCAACCAAAGGATTCTAAGTTCTGCTACTCCAAATACTTCTGAAGATATACCACTAGCATAACTTTGCTCTCCAAGTATGATTGATTAATGCCCTCCCCAAGGCCTCTATTTATATGGTGAGAAATAGAGTAGTTTCGAAGGTTGAGGAGGTTGAGACAGTTGAGATAGTTAATGATTAGGGCTCAACAAATCTCAATTAATCATGTTTTATTATTTTTAATGTCGAATGGAGGTGTACGCGAGTATTGATACTGGCAACCCGTGTATGACACACGAGTTTCTATAAGGGAAACCTGCGTTTAAATTTGTATGCTGGTTGCAATGGAGATACTTGCGTACAGTATGTGGGATGCTGTGGATATAGTCGCGTACATACGTGAGTTGCTATGGAGATAGTTGCGTACGGAAATCAACATATAAAAAGGTAAAATGGGAAGCTGGATGGATAATGAATGCATTTCATGTCATGCCCATCTATAGTGTTTAGGCAACCTTCAATCCATAAATGTCCTTTTGTGTGCCAACATATGAAGTGTCGGCACTTGGACAGAGAAGTACCATTTGGGTTGATAACAGATGCCCCCTAATGTGTGAGGTCAGAGGGAAGCGATGGTTGAAATACATTATAATCTTTATCTTTGGAGAACTCAGAAATCCAATGGAGCAGAGGTAGTACCTGAAACAAATACATAATAATGTCATACACAAAGTCATATTTGAGGATGTTATGTTCAATATACTAGAACACTAGCTCCTTTACAAATGTTTGATTACATCATATAGTATGGGTACTAGACCACGTATATTACAAAGGTGGATCGAAGCCACAATATACAATCATGATGAGTCTTCAAAGATCTGGAAGCTGTGTACATAGGTAGAACATATTCTTGTGCAACTTGGTCCATAGATGAGGAACTAAGGTCTTCATAAACAATCCCAAATAACCAGTACAATCCAAGCCATGTGAATAGATGTAGGTTGTTCGAACATGGAAAGGATTCAACAGTTTGTCAATCAATAGGTGATAATCGACAACTGAAGCAAAGAAATTCACCAATAATGAAAGTGAATCTAGAGGTACAAACATCAAAACTCTAGGTCTTCGTCATTAGGAAGTGTTGAAGCGGAACCATACTGTGATAAGGAAGGCAATAGATCATCCAACGGATCACAAGAGTGACTAGGAAATGGGAAAAGGAAGGGAGACACAAGAGATAACATATACAACAATGATGGGATCAGGATATAGATCAGACATTGAGTTGAATCCTTGAACAGTGAGCATGACATAGAGATGACCCAAGGCAACTTTTAACTTTATAGATAGAACAACTAGACTTATCTGTCATGTAGGAGATGATCAGATTCCCCAGGTAAAACAGACAAGAGGAGGAGTAATAAACCCGAAGTAATAGCTGAACTGAAAGTGAACACTGAGACATGGGTATCGAAAAAAATAGAGAGTACTATGTTCAAGGATGACATGCTACCACTAACTGAAAACAAGAGAAAACTTCTTCCTTACCTTCCCTGTTAAATTTTAATGAGTCCAGGAAAGTCAACTCGAATCTCTCTTCAATTTTTAACAAGCTTGAAGAGAAGAGGGAATATTGCTTGATAGTGTCAATGATTTGTGGATTTAATGAGCCCAAACTAGTACATGTTCAGTCGGTGTTTTCACATTTAGAGAGTTTGAAAACTCCAAAGAAGACTCCAGGGGGGTCCTTTTTTGTCCAATTTAGTCTCCTGAGGCTAGAAAAGCATAAAACATACCACAGAAGAACTCTCTTGACTTCCGTAGAAGAAAAGGTGAACCTTTTTCGTACTTAGTCAGGGAGGTTCGAAAAGGTTAAATTACCACCTACCCAACACTCCTTCGAGAACAACATAAAGCTTGAGTTTTACGAGTGTGAAGGAAAGCAAGATCACTCAAAAAGATCCATTTGAGTACAAGAAATGGGGCTTACAACAATAAATTCGATGCTTTGTTCTTTAGTGTTTAACGAGCATGACAAAGACATAAAGTACACTAAGAATCTTTTTCATGTTTAGGTCCAGAGCATGAAAAAGAGAAAACTAAGCTCATACCGGGAATTCCTTTTTCGTAAATTTAGTCCCTCAGGTCCGGAAAAGTGATAATCCTATGCCTGAGAATACTCTTCTCAATTCCTTAGAAAAGAGAGGGATCCTTTCTCATGCTATTCCGCATGGTCCAAGAAAGAGATAACCTACCACCAATGCGGATTCCCATTCACATATTCTTAACGAGCTTGAATGGACAATTTAACTCGGTAGTCAAGTCTATTTTAAGGAGTCAAACTTGGGCCTAAAGAAAACTCCATAGGGGTGGGGAGTCCTATAAAGGGATAGCTTGTAAAAAGAGACCATAATGAGCCTCCATTTGGTGTGAAAATTAGCTAAAAGGATTCCCCTATACCTAAGACAGCTTGCAGCATGAGTATCGAAAGACAACATAGGTTCTAAATGAGGATACTCATGAGAGGAAGGCCCTATCCACGAAAGAACGATGGTAAAGACAAGGAGCTAATGGTTAAGAATACCATAGTCCGTGGTTAAAATGTTAATTACTAAGTTTAAGATGGAATTAGTATAGATGCAAAATGCATGTGGAATGACATAAAACCATCCTATATGAGCAAAAAACACTTTAGAACGATGAAAGACCTGTTACAAGGCAAAAAGGATGGTATTAGTTTGATACAATATGAACTATAGGCAAAAAACCCACTCAAGAAATATAATGTCTATAAATAGTTCAAAAAACTAAATAAAACTCACCATTTTGAATTTTAGCCATAAAAAGCAAGTTTTCACCTCTACCTTCATTCGATCGGTGTGGAAAATCCGGTGGATGAAATCCAATTCCGCAAGTGTCAGGTAAGACTAGACCCCAAGCTCTTCATTTCGATCCTAGTAAATTTCAAATTTGAGTCGAAATTTCATATTTTTGAGCGCCCTAAAGCAAGGAACGCTGTGTACACAGGTTCGCTATAGTGAAACTCGTGTACACTCGTTCTGTACATGAGTTGCTGAAAGGACAGTCGCATACAGTACGTGACATGCCTAACTAGATAGTCGCGTACGCTGCGTGAAGGGTAAAAAAGATATATAGAGTCAAAATTTTGAATTTTTGTATGAAACTAAAGGTTCATAATGGTTTCTTTGCTAGGTGTGAAGATGGTGCTTGAGTGGAGGGAGTGTGAGCATGAGGATATGGATCAAGAAGCACTCCAGGATGCCCCCATTGTGAATTTTTTATGTTCAAGTGGGTTGTTGAAGTTCTTTTGCACATCACCTATGTGAGCCAATGTACGCCTGCTAGAGTTCATGATAAACTACTGGGATCATGATTTGGGCATGTTTGACCTTCAAGGTGAGTCCTTGGAGATTACTTCAGAGGACATTTACTTCATTTTCGGTCTGTCATGACGAGGGGCTCTAGTCAACTTGGAGGGCACCGGCTGAGGTGGTGATCCTCTAAGTGTCCAAAACTACATTGATGTGTACTACGTAGCAGGTACCCAAAAGAGAGGGAGTTGCATCCCTATTACACATATACGTGACCTTCCCCTACAGGTATTGACAAGTACCATAGTGAGGGTTGCAGGATCATATTCTCTTCATCTCGCTACATGGAACCAAATGAGGTTGGAAGTGGACTGCATGCATGGGGCTTTATATGATTGGTGCTCGGGAGTGATCCCGATTCTGAAAAAACAACTCTCAGACTGCAAGAGAGGAAGGAGGAAGAACTTCAAATATTCTAGTATACTTGTAGCCTTCTTCGAGAGAGAGTTTCGGGGTTGAGCCCTACAGTACCCCTACCAGTTAGATCTCCTCATCAACCTAGGCTGAGCGGATGGGGAGATATCTTCCTCCGCCAGGGAGGAGGTGGCTCAGTGCAGAGTGTATACGATGATGACTTCTACTTTTGGTGGGAGCAATAGTTACCAGCACTGGAGCAGTTTCCATATGCTGGGATGGATTTCTGAGGTGACCCAGACCTTGTCCTCCCTCCAGGAGGAGCATGGGGAGAGCTAGGTAATTTTTAATTTTTCAAGTTTTTCAATTTTTTTATGAATTTTAAAATATAGGGATATATACATATGTATAAGAGTTATAATCCTATAAACATGTAAAAATGCAGATATTGGATCGGTCCTCCCTAAAGGGAATCAATGTATGTTTGTTCGTCCTGTCTTAGGCGAAGACTAGGGGCTTATTAGGGTTCTGGAGGGGAAGCTGGCTAGGCTTACCCAGAGAGTACCCACTTTGCGGATTGAGCACATCCCAACCATCATGCAGGAGTTTGTGGTTGGAGTACCACCCGTCTAGATACACCTTTTGAGGCGGGTAGCTAGAGGAGTTTTAGTGTACCTAGATGCTGTAGAGGCCGCTGAAGCCAAGGAGGCTGAAGAAGCCATAATACAGGGAGACCGGGGGGACCAGGGTGGTCTAGCTTAGATCTAGGGCATTTTGATGGACTATGATCCATATTTTGTATATTTTTTTTTTATATTATACAGTTATGACTGGATCTGAGGATCAGGGACTCGACCTATCTATAGACAGATAATCACACACACACACACACACACACACACACACATATATTGTCGGTTTATTTACAAGTGTCTTTATGTGTATGCTGTATATTTTTATGAAATATGTGTTAAATGCCAATCCAAAATGTAATTAGCATATGCATCAGTCAATGAATTTTGATTTCTTGGAATGTGATTGAATGTAATAAATTCAAAATTTCTTTCCAATAACCTAACTTGCATGAACTGACGTAATAGAATAGGGTTTCGCACCTGATAAGCTCGATTGAGCTGGGAAACCACTAGCTGAGAGTCCAGATGGACTTGTAGCTGAGTGATACCACGTGACAAAGCATCCCATAGAAGCTCAATTACAACCCTATACTCAGCAACATTATTAGAAGCAGCACCTAAGCAAGCGCCACCTGAGGCAACTAACTGTCCCGAGGGAGAATAAATGACCCATGCTGCTGAAGCAAGATTACAAGTGTGGCGACTGGTGCCATCAGCGAAACCTACGAACCTCTCGGAAGACATCTAAAACAACTAGCAGATAGTATAAAAACACAAACCAATGACCTAATGTACATAAAAATACATACAATAGAATACAAGAAAAAGTGCTAAGCCTAAGCATAGTACTTCTTCAAATAGAGCCCATTTCTAGGCTCAAGCAACTTATTCCCATCAAAATATATTAACTCATATGCACCCTTCTTTAATACTTTTGACATGACATAAGGCCCTAACCACATGGCCTTGAATTTTCCTGCCCCCAGGGGTTCTTTGTCTTGGTCCCAGAGCAAAACAAGTTCCCCCTCAGAGAAAACCCAAGGCTTGACTGATTTATCATATTGGCTTTTGATCCTATTCTTATGAGCTTGATTAGCTGTCAGTGCATCTCTACGCTGTTCATCAAGATGTTCTAAGTGTACTAAACGTTATTCAAGCTCTGTCATATTGGATAACACATGAATAGCTATTTTCAAGGATGGGATTTCACATTCAACCGCGGTAACGGCTTCCACTCCATGGACGAGTTGGAAGGGGGAGAAACCCGTAGTAGTTTTTACATTAGTTCGGTATGCCCAAAGAGCAAGGTATAGTATGATATGCCAGTTAGAATGGGTTGCGTCAATAGTACGTTTGAGGATAGTCTTCAAAGTCTTATTAACAACCTCAACCTGACCATTTTCTTGAGGATAGTACGAAGATGAATGTTCTTGTCTGAATCCAAGCATCATGGTCAGTTCTGTCATCATGCTATTTTGAAAATGACTGCCATGGTCAGTGACAATCACCTTAGGTATACCAAACCATGCTATAATCTGATTGAATACGAAGAAAGTTGTTGTTTCCCTGTCGGCTTTGAAGGTGGGCATTGCCTATGCCCATTTCGTAAAATAGTCCATAGAGAAAATGATATATTTTTGCCCCTAGCCGAGGCTAGGTTGCATGTCACATAATCAATCCCCCACTTCATGAAGGGGCCCACCAAGACAACGGGAAATAACAGAGCGGGATGTGACCGCATATTCCTGGTGTAAAGTTGACAAGGATGACAGCGCTTCACTGCTTCCACACAATCTTTAAAGATCGTGGGCCAGAAATAACCGGCACGTAGTATCTTTTGGGCCGTTTCTAACCCAGATAAATGACCCCCACACGCTCCACTATGGGAATCATTCAAGACAATCTCAGCTTCCTCATGGGTAAGACATCGACGCAAAATGGAATCTAGCCCCCTTCGATATAAAGTATCTTCTATGATGAGGTAGTTATTGGCATGAAGGCGTAGTTTACGTCGTTCTTCCTACGAGAAAGCTGCAAGATACTTCAAAGTCTGGAGATAGATAAGTATATCTCTATACTAGGGGTCAGAGGTGGCTATCAAGAAGATATACTCATCTGGGAATGAGTCTTCCTCAACGACTACATCTTCTTTTGTTGGAAATTTTGCTATAAGCTCAGCAAAAACTAAGGATTTTTTAGACTTAGCGGACTGGAAATCCAAGTCAAACTCTTGGAGAATGACTATCCATTTGTTGAATTCCCCCCCAACGATCCGTCGGGACAAAACATACTGAAAAGGATTAACATTCACCACTACTGTTGTAGTCCTCGGCAAAATGTAGTGACGTAACCTCTGAACAACATAGACAGCTGCTAAGGCCAATTTATCGACGTGGGAGTACTTGAGTTCAGGTCCAGCTAAAGTGTGACTAAGATAGTAAATGACATGCTCCTGGAGGTTATCGTCTTCCTGGACCAGGACTACCCCAATGGTCGACTCGGACGCAGCCAGATATAATATAAAATCCCTAGAGTAATCTAGCGGATGCAGTAAAGGTGCCGACAACAAAGATTTTTTCAATGCCTCGAAAGCGAGTTGTGTAGTTTCATCCCATACAAATGGGGTGTCCTGTTTTAACAAGCACATGAAACCCTTGGTAATCTTGGCATAGTTGATAATGAAACGTCGAAGAAAGCTGGATTTCCCCTGCAGGCTCTGAATTTTCCTGATAGAATGAGGAGGAGGTAGATTTACAATGGCCTCAACTTTTAATGGATCCACCTGAATGCCTTTATTAGAGACAATGAATCTAATCAATCTTCCTGACTCGACACAGAACACACACTTGTGGGGATTCAAGCGGATCTTATAGTATCTGCATCGTTCAAAGATTAGACACACGTGATCTGGATGATCGATTCTTTTATGAGAATGAACAGGCAGATCATCAAGGTATGGTTCGACAATGGCTTTGATATCATGGAAGGCAAAGTTCATTTCCCGTTGAAAGGTTGCACCAACATTTTTCAATCCAAAGGGCATTATTTTGTACGCGAAGGTACCCCAGGGACAAATGAAAGCAGTTTTATGTTGTTCTTCCAGTTTTATTTGAATTTGATTGTATCCATAGAAACCATCCATAAATGAGAACACTTCACTTCTCGTGCAAGCATCTATAATTTGGTTTATAAATGGCGTGGGATAGTTTTCCTTAGGACAGGATTTATTGAAATATTTGAAGTTAGTACAGACACGTATGGTCCCTTGCTTCTTATCAATAGGAACAGGGTTGGATACCCATTCCGTCAGAGCTATGGGATAAATAAAACCAGCCTTCAACAGTTTTTCAACTTTAGCCTTCACAGCTGCCGCTTTACGTGTGTTAACAGGTCTTAAATTTTGCCGAATAGGTTTAGTGTCAGGTTATGTTTGGATCTCATTCTCAACTATTGATGGATCAATGCCTGGCATCTCCTCATATGACCAGGAAAAGAGGTCACAGAATTCCTTGAACAAGGCCGTATAGATTGCAATCTCCTCAGGAGAGCAGTTTGCACCTATATGTATGTTTTCCATGACATCTAGATTCACATAGATGTTGATAGGGATAGTGGCGGAAATATTTTCCATATTCCCCTTGGAAAACTTTCCTTCCCTTGGTAAGGGATTGATGGGTGTATCAACATCATCTGACAGTCTCATATGAAACTCTTGATTTTCTATCCTGCTTAGCTCTGGAAGAAAATAGGATTGATGATGAAGATCTTCACAGATCTTATCACGTCTGCTCAAGGCTTCCAGAATGGCTTCATCAGAAGGTAAAACCATATCCAAATAATCCGTAGAGTGCAAAGAGTTTTCTGCCCAAGCATGAAAATAGACTTCTTCCAGGTCCTCTGAGACTGTGAGAGGGTCTGGAATGGGATCAACAGTGGGTTGAGTGATATCTTGGTAAGCTACTTCCACTGCTGAGAAGGGCACTTTTGGTTCATGGAGGGAAGGGAGAACCCAAGGATCAGTCCTATCAATAACTGTGGCTATGGACTTCCCCACACTAGTAGAACCTATATAGTTAATCGGGGCTGGAAGATCGAATGTGCCCATCAGTGATGCATACATTCCAGCCCCAAGCTCTCAGTAGCAGGTTTCACCTGATCAACCAATGGCATAGTGGACTCATTAGACTCCATGCAACCTTTCTGAGTAAAATTGAGTTGGTCAACAATAACCAACTTCCCTTCGTGTGGAAACACTACCACCCGAAAGACAGCCGACGCAATAGTGGACATGGCTTAAGTCCAACTTCTTCCCAAAAGTAGGTTATAATCTAAGGGTGCATCAATCACCTCTACCTTGACAGACACTGCCTTCCCTGCCAGCTTTATTTCAAAATCTGGTAGGATACCATGCAGACGGAATGACCTTCCGTCGAAAGCAGTAAGCAAGGTGTTTGATGGAACCAGCTCTAGGGATCCGAGAGCTTTCCAACAAGACAAGGACATCACACATGTAAAAGCACCCTCATCAACAACTTCCCTTCCAATGGCCTTTTCACCATGGATGACATCTATTGATAAGGATACATGGCAAGGTAGGCGAATCTTAACATCTCACAAATGAAATTTCTCCATGAGACTCGAAGAGTCCATGCTACCTAAGGCTGCTAAGAGTGCATCCCGCTGGGCAGGACAACTCTGTAGAACCTCTAAAGCTGACATTGCACACGGGGTTTGGGCTAAGTCTTCAACCACGGAGTAGTTTGAAGCAACCCTAGCATTAGGGTTATGCAAGGTCTTTTTAAAGACACCTTTCGGTATCTTAGGCATAGTTTCAGCAGGCTTCTTGATCATTAGAGGGTTAGAAGTTTCACCTATAGACTTACTCTTCTCATAAGTCTCTTTCTCATAGTTTTTGTTCCTAGTATGTAGCAAAGTCGAATATCGAACCATGTTGATATAGTTGGGGTCAAGGGCACCTACATTGCCTCCTGCTACATTAGAAGCTGAAGCTAAGTTCTGCCCTTGGGGAAAAGGATCCTTCAGGAAAACCGGTTGTTGAGCTTTAAGCAGCTTCTGGGCTTGTTCCATAAGGGGACAAAGGTGAGTCAGGTGATCCTCGTGGCACAACTTACACATGAATTTGACCTTTTTATTTTCTTTCTTGCCCCCATCAACACTATTTGTGGGTTTCTGCTTGTTTTGATTTCCCTCCCCTTTCTTTCCTCTCTTCTTCTTCCCACCGGGCTGCTGATTTCCCTTCTGAGAGGTCTATGCAAAAACATTTGCATTTTGGGGTGAGGGGGCAGCCTTTGTTGCCTCCACTGTAGACTATTTGACAGAGAACTGATGAAGCTGTTTGGACAAATATTCTATAGTGGGAGAGTTAACGGACCCAACCACACCATTGGCATGGGGTCTAGGCTTAGGTTTCTCTACATCGTGGATAGGCCTTAGTGCCTTAGGGATAATCTCATACAAGATCCCAGATTGTGAATAAATCAAATCCAATTGCTAGGCTCTGAGAATGGCTTCTTATTCATTTATCACTCCTGAAGTGGATACCTCCTTAGATATGTAGGGCAACCAAGATTTAAGGAACCACTCGAGTAAAAACTCAGGAGGAATGGTGGCTCTAATAAGGCTCTTTCATCTCCTCCACTCTTGGATATGATCCGAGATGTGGGTAGCCTTGTTCTACCTAAAGGAGATAACAAGTCCATTTCAAAATCATATCGGACCGGAAGCTGAAAGTGGCTAAGAAATGCACTAGCCAAGTCCCAAAAACTACTGAACACTACACGGGGCCAAGACCAGAGTTTGAAAACCTTACCCATAAGGGTTGGTGCTTCCAAACTACACTCCTATATAGTAAGGTGAAGGGCCTACATATGAAGTGGATGGGGGGATATACCCCCCATTCCAAGGAAATCCTTGGACAAAAGACGAGGATCCTACCGAACTGCTCTGGGCAGTGTGTGAAAAGGAGGAAGGAACAGTAGGTATACTAGGAATCCCAGTAACCATGCCACCAGAAGCACCTGATATGCTTGTGGGAACTGGTGGTTGAACCACCCGAATCGCTGGAGTTAGGGGCGTAGTAGGTATGCTAGATCTAGGGGTACTTAACGGGGGAGGTAGCACCCCTTCAGCCGGTAGGGCTGAGGTGAGAACAAAAGAAATTTTTCCTGTAGTAGACATAATCCTGCCCACAGGGACACCAAAAACAGGTGGATCAAAAGGACGAACCTAGACGATCATAGGATCATTTAAATCAATCAAGGGTGTGTTAAAATTCCTTGCAAACTCGTCAGCCTACAAGTCTTCTATCTCAACTGTATTAGAATCAAAACGGTTAGCCCTAAGTTGCAGTTCACCCGGAACTTCACTTACTCCTATCGGTTCAAATGAACCGTTTGTGTCCAATCTCTGCTTTGAGGGGGAGGTGGGGGCTCCAATGTGATGAGAGGAGGAAGGTTTTGCAACCTTCGTGACCTCCTTATAGGTTGGTCCTCCACAATTGTAAATTTGACAATTCAAACCCTAAGGTCAGCTAAACATTGACCAACCACAGAGAAATCACTACGAAAATTCCTAAAGTCTCAACAGTTAGCAAGGGTAAAAGATATACTTTCCCGAAGAAAGCTGAAGAACAGTTACTTGGCGTCCTTGAAGAGGTTCTTAGGCACAAGCGGAGGAATCACCCACCGCCCTCCTACATTTTCAACAAGGGTTACCTTCCAAGCCCGTCAAAGGTGAACTAGAAATAGCCTTCTGGTTTACCTAGGTATGAACCCTAAATGTCAAGAGACTAAAGGCTACCTTAGCTATACCAACGGTCTGGGGGGACAGTCGCAAGCCTGACTCGTATGCATGGGTAGGGTAGCTGAGCCCGAAACTCTGTCTAGGACAGAATCCCAAAATGCGTAAAAGTCCTGATCTACGTTTTGACAAGGAATCAGAGGGTTATCTCCTCAGTCCAATGCTTCCACGCGGCCTCGTGCTTGACTCCTATTTGAGAGGAGCTTCCCAGATACAATTGATAAATATAAGGATTTACCTATCGAATGGTCCACTATGTCTGAATTTTAAAACTTATGGGAAGTTTACACTTCCTAGCCCACAAGTCTAGCCTAAGCTAGTAGGTGAATGGCCCTAAAAAATAAAAATTACTAGTAAATTTTAATTATCACGTTCATTTTAAGGGCTATTGTTTACTCATAAGGTAAGTGGAGTGAAAAAACAGTGATGTTTTTTACTCGATCAGAAACATAAAAGCAATGGTGTATGTCTTCATAGAAAATCTATCACTATTAAAGCAAACTTCTTTTTTCTTTTTGTAAATATAAATTGATGAAAATGCAATGATAAAGAGAACACTAAGACTATATTTTTTGTAGTTTTTTGAGATTATATTTTAAAAATTGAAAGTAAAACTACTCTATGCAAAATCACATGCAAAAGCTTCAAAATGTTTTCTTTTCACTTTTTAAAATGCTCAAAGACTACTATGCATCTAAATGCACAAAAATTGAGTATGCCTGAATTAAACTAACTGTATAAATTAAGCAAAGTGAAGTAAATAGATTAATAAGACCAGATATCGACCAACAAAGGAAGACTTGGAATGCTAGCTTTGGCGGGCACAATGACAAGAAATCACCAAGATCACACAAAGGTAAGTGGCAAACCAATCACTATCCAAAGATAAAATGGGAAAAATGGTGTCCAGAACCCTGATCACTGATTCAGGACAACCAACACTTGAACCTATAACCCAAACTGGAAAATCCACTTCAAATTGCAAACAGAAGACAATCCAAACAAAATAAACTCAAGGGCTTTACAAGAAAGCACAAGGTGTGGCCAACAAGGTCATCAAACTGACATCGTAATGCTTATAAGGAAGACCAACCAGCAATTTTTTTTTATAAAGGGACAGGGACAAGCAAACCCTAACCCAAAAATTCAAATGCTAAGGCTTGTATACAACTGTGTATAAGGGAAACCTGCGTACTGTACGTGACTGTCCTAGAGAGCAACACACGTATGCATGCCTCTGTATGCGACTGTATGCAAGAGAAACCTGCGTACATGTACAAAATTTTCTAATAAAAAGGAAATTTTTCAAGGTCTTCAAACACTACCTTAAGTATCAACCAGGAAAAAATACCACACACACAATCAAATTAAAGACTAGTCAAAGGTAAAAAGAAATAACTCACAGCAGTCTGGGCTCCCCAGCGGAGTCACTAGTTCTGTTGTTCAGGAATAAACATCCTTGTAACTGAGGTTCTGGGGTTACCAACGTACTCTTAAAACTTGCAGACAATCAGCTTTAAAGTACAGAAAAGGAATAGGAAGGAATGTTGAACTCACCCGATTAACGACGGTTGATCCAAGCTTTCTTTTCTCCCACTCTTCTCCTCTCCAAAGCTTTCAGGGATTGACCTCCTTCACCTACAAAGAGCAAATCCTCCAAGTGCAATCTTATACATGTATATATGACAAGTTAGATAAATAATATATAGAGTGCTTAATCATAAATAATCATCAAACCATGATACATGAAAAAGACTCAACACAAAGTTGGAAGAAGGATTCTCTTTATTAACAATAGTGAATGAGATAAGTGTACAACCCAACGCCTGAAACAAGGACTCCTCTGCAACCAAGGGATTCTGAGTTCTGCCGCTCCAAAGACTTCTGAAGATATACCACCAGGATAACTTTGCTCTCCAAGTATGATTGATTAATGCCCTCCCCAAGGCCTCTATTTATATGGTGAGAAATAGAGTAGTTTCGAAGGTTGAGGAGGTTGAGACAGTTGAGATAGTTAATGATTAGGGCTCAACAAATCTCAATTAATCATGTTTTATTATCTTTAATGTCAAATGGAGGTGTACGCAAGTATTGATACTAGCAACCCACGTATGACACGCGAGTTGCTATAAGGGAAACCCGCGTATAGATCTGTATGTTGGTTGCAATGGAGATACTCGCGTACAGTACGTGGGATGCTATGGATATAGTCGCGTACATACGCGAGTTGTTGTGGAGATAGTCACATACGATAATCAACATATAAAAAAGTAAAATGACAAGCTGGATGGATAATGAATGCATCTCATGTCATGCCCATCTATAGTGTTTAGGCAACCTTCAATCCATAAATGTCCTTTTGTGTGCCAACATATGAAGTGTCGGCACTCGGACGGAGAAGTGCCATTTGGGTTGATAACAATGGCCCTCTGGAAAGTTGCCCCAGCATTCATCAGGACAAATGGAATCTTGGCATACATGAAGGTACCCCAGGGAGTGGTAAATGCAGTTTTCTTATATTGATCAACGGGATGTACAGAAACTTGATTATAGCCAGAGAAACCTTCTAAGAATGACATGCCACTAGCTCCTGAGACTCTTTGCAACAGATGCTCCGTCTTGGGCAACGGGTAGTTGTCTTTCTTAGAACATTTGTTTAGGTTTCTAAAATCAATGCATAATTGGATCTCCCCATTTTTATTTTCACTATCACTAGGTTTGCAATCCATTTGGAATATCTCAGTGGGATTATGATTTTTGCATTAAGGAGCTTTTGGATTTCCTTCTCAATCACTAGTAGAAGGAGGGGACTTATAGGTATTTGCTTTTGTTTGAAATGGATGGTGTCCTTTTTAAGGGGAATCCTATGTTGGATGATCGTTGTGTCATAGGTTTTCATATCACTGTATTCCCAAGAAAATACATCAGCAACTCTTTCATAAGACTACACAATTCTGACTTCTGATCAGCAGTTAACTGAGAGGATAAATTTACCAATTTTGGATGACTTTGGCTACCTAGGTTGTGCTCATGGATAGCAGGGTCTTTCTCCCTTTTGATAGGTTTAAAGGGGACATCATTATGATAAAAAATCTCTTATAGGGGCACCAAAACCTGAGGTATATAATTGCTAGGCAGCTGGACAATATTTTGGCATTAGGTTATGGGATGCTCCTGAGTCAAGCAAACAGTTGTGAAGGATCTTATCATGAATGTTCAAAGATATGTAGAAAGGTGGGAAAGACTCATCCAACTCTTCAATCATAGGACCTAGGATTATTGTGGGATTATCATCTTGCAAGTTTATAAAGTCAGCATCTATGGGTGTCCTTGGCTGAAGAGATTTCAGTATGGATGACTTGAAGACATCATTCTTCATCATCTCTATCAAGGGAAAAGGGATTTTTAACTTTTGAATTTTTGACTCAAGATTGAAAGAATAGGATAATTTGTCAGAAGTTATTACCTCTTGTGGTGTGGCTTTGAGCTGGATAGGATCATGGGTTAATGGGTGTAATGGCCTTTGCTACTGTTTTGGAGGAACAATCATCTTCTTTGCAGCAGCAACAATATTTTTAGCAGGAGGAGCAGGCTGCTTTGTAGGGGCAGGACTCTTCTTCACAGGAGAAACAATTCTGGATCTCAAATTATAACCTTCTTGATCATCTGCCTGATATAAAGATTCTTCCATGATCTGCTCATTCATGAGGGCTTCCTCATAGTCTGCTTGTGTCAGGAAAGAGAGATCAACTTCATACTCCGTGCAGTTGATATTGTCTTCTGCCTCCCCTTCTTCCTGAGAAAATTCCTGCTCTTCTTCTAGCACAACATTCTGGAAAGGAGCTTTGATTATTTGATCCTCAGCTTGATAACTATCCATTTGAAGGATTTGAGCTGGTCAGTTATTTCTTCTGTAAGGGACAAAATTAGGGTTTCTGGGAGCAAAATCATTTGGTCCTTTACCTCTTGCAGGTATTTTCCCTCGGTCTTTAAGTCTAGACATTTCAGCTGTCAAATTGTCCAACATTTTGTCCATTTTATCAATTTTATTCTCTGATGAAGAAGCCACAAGAGGATATGAGGGTTGCTTCTTCCTGTCCATTTTTCCCTTAACCTTATGAGATGCAATGATCATGGACTCAACTTCAAGAGCAACATCTTTCATGAGTGATAGAGAAGCAGATCTTCTTTCTCTAAGAAGAAGTTAGAACTCAGAATCAAAGGCATTGGCATAAGTGATTTTGGCTGAAGTATCAATAGGCTTGATCTCAGCAAGGATCTTGTTGAACATCTTGTTAAATATTTTGGTGAATTTGGAAACAGACTCATCATTCTCTCTCCTCAGATTGCTAAATTTAGTGATATAGTAAAGGTGGTCTCTTGTTTCTCCCCAATGCTTCAAAAATATGTCATCTAGGGCTTCAATGCCTGCTATTGATCCAGCAGGAAACTCTTTGAACCATTTCCTATAATGACCATCTATACTCTGCACAAAAACCCTAGTCCACACATCCTCTTGCTCAATGTTTATATTCTCAGTGTAACTGTAGAATGCATCTAAGTGTTCTTCAGTTGTGAAATCTCCCTCTCCAGTAAACTTAGGCATGTATTTGAGATAATCTCCAGTAAGCATAGCAGAGAGGGGGTTAGGAAGATTTAGAGGGGCATATCTGGAAACAAGGATCCTTTCCATTTTGGTAAGAGGGGCAGTCATGTTGGGTGTGGGTATGGAAAGGGAAGAAGGATATACTGCTGGTGTGGGTAGTAGCTAGGAGAGTATTCGTGGTGGATTTATCTCAGTGGAGTCACCAGGGATTGGATCTACACAAGCAAAAGTGCTTGAAGATTCCTCAACCCTAAAATTTTCTGATTTAATTATAAATTCCTGAGAATTATATGTTTCAGCAGAAGAAGATTGAAATGGAGGTCTATTTGATATAACAATAGAAATACCTCTGGAAGTACCGGATGTAGCTCCCCTTGTAGCTCTAGAGGTCTATCTTATTGAATCCCTAGCTCTTCTTAGAATCTCTTCTGGATCTGAAACAGGTGTTAGTGGTGGTCCTTGAGGGTTCTCTCTAGTACTTGGTCTTCTTGAAGCCACCTTATTCCAATGGAGTCTCCAGATAGATGATTACAACCAAAATAGAGTCCAGAATTTGTCTATCATCAAAGTAGGATCTATGTCGTCCCCTAGAGAAGTTGAGCTTCAATGTCCTCCCCCCGACAACGGCGCCAATTTGTTAGCTCTCCAGGAAACTCCTCTAGGTTGTAGCTCCAGGATGCCTGGTAACTTCAATATTTTTTCAATCGTTTACTAAATGGATCAAGTCAGATGACCTACAAGACCTCACTCACTCAAGACATGCATAAAACTCAATCAAATAGATAAGGCTTCTAACTATCAATGTTCAGAGGTTTGATAATAAGGTGAATAGATGGAGAACTCACTATGTTGGCAGATTCATATATAAAGCAATCACACATGAATGGCTAATCATAACAAGGAAAGATACTTGTAATTCAACTCATCAACACAGAGATAGGATGATAGCTATCTGGTATTAGACAAAAATAATAAACTTGAATCAAACACCCAAGCACAAGTACAGAACAGAAAAGAGATAGAATCTAAACATATAATGGCAAAAGAGCTTATATTAAATGATGAATACCATGAGAAGCTTGATTACAATAAGGGTCTAAAAGTCTCTGAAGTTGAACATTTGCTTCAATATTAGTCATAGGCTTTATAGCCTTTACAAAATTTATTTCAGATCCTCAAAAGTTGGAACGAATTTACTTAAAATAGATAACATAATTTTTTTTTGTAAAAATTAGGTCAAAAACCCTAACTTAAGTGGTAATCTATCTAACTCTAATACTTGTTCACTCCTTGAACTCTTTGATAACTGCAGTGATCACTGAAGTAGAACTAGGCCCTGTTATCTGACATATAAGTCATGGTTTTCCAAAAGTAGGTAGGGTTTGTGACCCATTTCACCCTGTTGCACCTTCAAAACTGGAACAGACCCAATATACAGGTGATTTTAATTAATTTTCATCTTCATAACTCATCCCTGAGGTGTTTGGATCCATCAAAATTGGTTCTGTGTGGAAGCATGTCTTTCTGCATTGTTCCGTGCTTTCGGTGGTTAAGAAAACATAATTCTGGGTCTGTAAGCTGTCGAAAGCTCTTCTTTCGGTGGCTAATGAATAGATGTTGCGTTCGCCTAAGCCACCGAAAGCTCTGTTTCTGCAAAATTTAATTAGTCTTTTAATCAACCTTTTACAACTTCACTTCTAAGCTTCTGGTACTTCTTCAACCTGCATAAGCTTTGGAAAATCAACAACATCATGGGCTGCCTCTAGATCCTGAAGGCTTATGGCTGCCTCTGCTAAGGTTTCCATCGCAAGGTGTGTTTTAGGGTTTGAATCCTTCGTCTGCAACCTCGACAGTCTGATCATGCTATGTTTCTTCTTTGCAGCAGCTCTTGGACAATGAGCTTTATCAAGCTGTGATGGGATAGTCTACCTGCAATTTTGGTGGGCTGGGCTTTGACCTGGTGGGCCATCTTGGTCAGGCTCTTATGTAGGTATAAAGGTAGGTTCAGTGGGATTCTACTAGTGAAATGGTTCATCAATTTAAAATGGTATATCATCACCCTATTATACCTTGCTTCACAAGTTATATAAACCAGGATTGCTTTCAACAACTGCTGCCACTTCTCCTCAATCCAGGTTGAAGGGATGCTTTTCTTCCATACTACATTCTTGTGTTCATGCTTCAAGTAAGGCTTGAATTCCACATCCTTCATGATGGTGGGTTTGAACCATTTCTCCCCATTCCTTGGGAGTTCTACTAGTTCTGCTATTAGGGCCTCATCAACCTGGAACTCTTCTCTGCCTATCAATGCCTTAGAGCCATCAAAAGAGAGAGTAAAGGCTTTTGCCACTTACTGGTGGAATCCCTAAATTTTCTCACAGAACCTGTAACAACCCGCATCTTTGAAGAATTGCCATACTTCTGGATGTGACTCGAGATAGCCAATGTCACCCAATTCCTATCTGAGGGCAGGTCTTCCTCCTTTCTTCATGTTTGTACTGCTCTTCTTGTACCTGCAAAAATTAAAATTTGAACTCTGGGAAGTAGATTATTGTGTTGGATTCAAGGAGGGCTTAGATAAGTGAGGATGCATGCAGGAAAATGTGGAATGGACTGAGGAAATGGTGCTGATTTTAAGGGGCTGATCGGTCGATTGGTATTCGAGCAAGATGATAGTAAACTCTGGTGAGAACCATGAGATGGCCAGTACAACAATCATTTTAACTGGAACTTAATGTTTTGTGGTGGTTCGACTGTAGTCATGGGATAGGTGGATGGTAGCTAGGGTTTTGGTCTCAATTAGTCACTTTGGTTTAATAACGACCTCTTCTTTACCAACTCATGAATTTCTGCAGTCCCAGTCTTTTCGGTGGTTAGTGCTTGATCGTGACGCTCCTCATGTTGACGGTGGTTGATTTCGATGGATGCGCTAACCGTTTTCCTCTTTTGGCACTTTCGGTGGTTAAGGTAATATTGGATCTAATTTGTAAGCGATCGAAAGATGGGCTTTTCGATGGCTAATGAACCGTTGATACATTCACCTAAGCCACCGGCAGTTTCCCTTCCAAAATTTCATTAAAAACGGATTCAATGAGCTTTCAGCGGTTAAGGTAATCTTGGATCTAATTTGTAAGCTGCTGAAAGCTGGGATTTTTGGTGGCTAATGAACTGTTGAGAAGTTCGCTTAAGCCACCGAAAGCTAAACTTTGATTTTTATGGCAAAACAGAGCACAAGGCGTTCCAACTTTGTTAAACATATCAAAATATTTCATAATGTGCCTTGAAATCTTCTTCACTATGCAAAAAATAAATTTTCTGAATTTGACCTATTGAAGACTAATTTATTTAGGAGATAACACCTTTTTTAGGGAGGTTAACAAAAAATTAAAAAGAATTATATCATACTAAAAATAATAATTTGGCATCATAAAATTATTAAATAGGAATATGAAAACCTTCCTTAGGCTTATTACTAGGATCTCCCTTCATTCAACTATTTAAACCTTAAAAAATAAACAAAATAGGAGTAAACATGCACACTTGCAAGACATGGTTGATGTTGTTATAAAGGATATATGTAGACAAGGATGCATGGTCATGGTTTTTTTTTGAAGATTAAAGGATATCTATCATTGTTTTCATAAAGAGAAAGTGTGACCATACACCAAAAAGATAAAAAAAAAAACCCTGAAAATCCACTTGTTGCATAACCAATATCTCTTAAATGGAAAACTAGGTTTTTGAGATATGTGGGGATTATTTTAAAATGGATGTCTAGAGTCTATATAAGAAAATTTACAACTACCCACTTTTTATGATTGGGGTTATAAATCCATATTCAAAATGTGTTTTGTACCTTCCTAAAAGGCCCAAAACTAAGGAAAATTTCCCTTCTTAAATATATGGGGATTATTCCACTTCAAACCACTTATTGGAGATGAATAAGGTGAGGATTATTACTATATAAATTCACTTCTAAAAAATATCAATACTTCGTAATGTTCAGATACAAAAAATTAGAAAACATAGAGTGATGGAGATGAGGTACATCCATAGGAAAGGATCCAATTTTCCTCTCCTCAACAAGGGGGGAGCTACTACCCACTCAATGAATGTTTTCAAGTCATTCATATCACCCATTTAACAATCATAAATGGTAAATTAAATGTTTCCCTTTCTCATCTCTTTTTTTAACAAGTTGTTATGCAATACATTCCAATTTTGTAAAGCGCCTATTTTGCACATGAATTCATCAAATTCAACTTACATAATCTACAGTTGAATTCAAAATAACATTATAATGATATTATGTACTCATCATTCTATATTTTGTAAGCCATAAATGAAAATTGATAAAGAGAACAGTTATTTTTCAAAGATGATGCTTCAAAGCAACAACTATCTGTGGGGGAGTTGATTTCATCCCAACCATAGGCCATTCAATTGTAGAATGACACCCCCATGATAGGCTATGAGACAACTAGATACAATAATATTTTCAAGGTTTCCAAAACCCCTATTATTTTCACTAAATTATTCAAGTATACCAACCAAGCAAGTCGTTATTGGTTCTTTGTTCAACCTCTCAACTATCACAACTCTTCACACTCATCCCTTGCTCCATACAACACAACAAGTACTCATTTATTTGTTCTATAGTTCCTTAGACATGACCTTAATCTCAATGCTCTTCAACACGTCCAATGTGATCCCAAGACACTGCCTACATTTAGGTTTCATTTCTAGCATTATGAATATCCTTAGACATGGATTTTACAGTTCTTTGGATAACCTAACAAGACAACAATATTCATGGATTTACATTGGTATATATATTCTCTCCAATGGTGTATAATGTCACCAAACAACCTTTATTTCAGATATCCATTGTTCATATGTGAGTTGGGTTGATTTTTGTTCCTTCAAATCCTTTTTTCTCACGAAGAACCCTCTTTTTCCCAAACTTTTCTCTTCCCATTCGAATCTCCATCCATCTATGAATGAATGGGTGAGTGGGAGGAGTATTTCCTCCACCCAATTCTTGGTTCCATAAATGTAGGAGGTATTTATTACAAAATAAGATCTAAGAAATGTTGGCATATGATTACTAAGTTCTCATGTTTATATTTCCCCTTTCATGTAACCAGGGTCTCTATTCACGTTTAGTATAAACTTAAGGATAATTGAAAATATGGAAATAAAATCGAGGTTTATGGATAATTTATAACATGATAATAAGGAATAGAACATTACCCCATTGGACCCCTTTATCTTTTTCTTTGTTGGACTCATATCCCCATTGGTATCCTCCCCATCAGTCAACCTTGGAAAATTCCATCAATATTACAATGATCATGTTTTTCAATGTTCATAATCACCATGGAATCTACCTCATTGTGTTAAGAAACACATAATAAATAAAACTATAATTACAATATAAACAAGGTCAAGTTCAAATGGTCGAAACCAAGGTATTACATTTTCCTCCACATTGGAATAACATTGTCCCAAGTGTTCTTTTCATTTTAGCAAGGTTCCATGTATTCATTTTCAATTGCATGTGCAATTCCTTCATCTTCAAGGCCACTTTGTTTTGTTGTTTCTTATCTTCGAAAACAATGTCAATCATTCCTTTAAAGTACCTTGGAACACCCCCAAGGCCTATAACATTTCATAAAATGCCTGTAACAAATAGCAAACGAAAACATGCATACCATAGACATTATAAGCAATGCATATTTTTCATAAGAATTCAAGTTTCATAATAAAAGAATATATGTTCATAACAAAAGATAAAACATGCACTTTAACCAATACTTATCTATATGAACATATCTATGCTCCATATGGCTACAACGGGAAAGATTCAACTCACCATATTCTTTGACACACCCAAGGTTTATCAGTATATAAAGCTTTCTTACTCCCAACTATATAAATAATGAATCTATCACAATATATTCATTCAAGTTTCCTTTTTCTTGTAGTCACTCACCATCTAGGATCAGACATCCCCTTCTCTGTTAAATAGTCCCTTGGGTAATACATCATTTTCCAAGGCTTTGTTCCATAGGAAGAGTACAGGCTTGCAAAGTCTTACTACAAGGGTGTCCCGTTAGAAACCTCTAGTACAACATAGCCCATGGTGATCAAAGGATATCATGGGGTTCCAATGTCAATTCCTTTGATTCTAAGATTTAATAAACCATTATCTGTCCTTACTAGATAGATCCATCATCTCACCCGTATTACACACATATGGTTACCATGAGATATCATCATAATAATTTCAATCATAAAATATTCATTTCTAGTTCATACAAAAACTAGATTTCACAAGTATGAGATCCTTCTCATAATGTTTAGCCTTTTCATGTTGTAGAATATAGTCCTTATTATGGACTCGCACTCTTAGACATGTCCATGATAATTCTACATGCAATATAATTTTTTTAGTCGACAAAAAACAAACTGTAAGTATCCACACATATAATTTTTTATTGTGGCATTTACAACAACTCATGAAATGATCTAAAAATTATAACAAAACAAAAATTCATTCCCTATCAATTGTCAAATCTCAAATGCAATGAAATGAAGTCACCATTTATGCAATCACTAGAACAAGAAAAATTGTGTAATTCAGTCAACAAGTGTGCCAATACTTATGATTACATAATCACAATCTTCACTAGATACATATTTTTGGATTGATTATTAGTTAATTTTATCTTTTCTTGTTGGGTTCCTCTCTCACCCTCCTGCTTATATTATTATGTGGGGTGATTAAAATTAGTTTTACTATTATTAAATCATACCCCCCCTTTCACTACTCAATTGTCCCTTAGGAGGTCCTAGAAGGTATTTCCTTTCATTTATCAATAGTCTCTCAGAAATCCTTTCATGTCATTCAATTATACAAATGAATATTCCAAACATGCATGCATTCACTAAATGCACGAAGAATATGTACGAACAATTATAAATGCAATATTATCATTTGCATGATTTCATAGTTTATCTATGCACATTCACTTAATGAAACCCTACATTGAGTTAAAAATAGCATAGTCCAAACATGCATTTTTCTAAGACAAGTTGGAGGAGTCGACACCTAAACACACCATATATCCACCTTCCCATTACTTGTTCGACCATATATACATGTTTCTCTTATTCCCAAACACAACACCAGGGATATATTCCTTTAGTGATATTCAAAGTTGGAACACAGGTTATTGTCCAAGACACTGATTACAATCAAGGAGACCATTGGATATTGTGTAGTGTTATAAAATTTGCAAATTCCAACACATTATAGTTAACACATGGTTGTCTCGCATAGCATTAAATTTCACATGGAATGCAAGTTCATAACATGAGTATAAATACTCATACAGCTTGGTTACTATGCTTAACCAACACATTCGTGACATATTAACTGATTAATATATCAATAAGCTTCTAACAATTTCGAAATACAAAAAAAACTTCATACTTTTATCATACCCCATTGGGTATCAATCACATGCATGCATTCAAATGCCATCATAAACATATCGATAAAGATATCAAGTATGGCTGAAGAATTTCTTACCCAATTCCTTTTAGATCACATACTATAATGGCATGAAAAATTTCATACTTGCACAATTGCCATCAATATTCTCAATGTTACCTAATCATATTTAATGCCTCATGGGAACTCACTTGATCACTTATTCAACCTATTAACAATAATTCTCTTGTTATTATCCTTTTCATGAGGTTGTTCATCATAGGGATCTAAATCATGATCAACATATTCAGTCATGTCCTCAACCATTCTTTGTTATACAACAAGTTAGAAACTACATTAGTTATCATGCCATAATCCTTACATATAATAGTAAACCACTATTAGTTAATACATAATATCGTATATGCCCATGCATGTATATTTGAACTCTACCATATAGTGTTACGATATGTGTTTATTAGCACAAATATATTCCAACTATTCTACTCTTTTGTATTTATCGACATTCTCATGTCTTAACTATTCACACATAACAACCTTCTCATTCTATAGAAATATAACAAAAAAAAGAATACAGGAATCCGAGAAATATTCCTTCCAATTCATTTGCATGGCTTTGAATTTCACAACATAATTGATATACTATATGGAATTTCTACCAATCACACTATACATCATCAGTTGTGATGTTCTCACCTAAGTAGAAAAAGTTAGTTCATACACAAATTATACATGCTACTTCAAATGCATACAAATCTTTATAAAAAAAAGAGCTTTTAGAGTGATAAAAACTTCATCATTTCTATATTTGTTTTGTTGGCCACATGCATCATTAACTGCTACAACCAATTATTGGCATATTGCAACTTATTTTGATGGCTTGAGCTACCTCTACATTTTATTATTTTTTAGATTTCTTGCTCCATTTTTTGAGCATTTTCAGCCAAGGCTATCTTTGAATTTCCTCTGCTAGAGAAATATTATGTGCAACATATTTGAGAAATAGGAGTATGTATAAAGCTCTTGAAGACAAGACTCCACATGAAATGCGGTTTGGCCACCTTCCTTCGGTTGGGCATCTCAAGTTTTTTGGTTCCACTTGTTATTCCTTGATACCAAAGGAGAAAGAAACAAACTTGGTGCTAGAATTTGAAGATGCATTTTCTTGGGTACGCAGAAACATCCAAGGCATATCATCTTTATGATGAGATAAAAAAGAAGTTTGTTGTTTCCAGATATTTCATTTTTCTTGAAACTAATAAAAATGACCAGTCTATTGAAAGACAAATTGATCTCCTAGAGAAGTTTTCCCATCTGAAGACATATTATGAAGTTGATAATGAAATTCCAAATCTTGAAGAGGGTTTCCCTATCTTGGATCAATCTATGGAATTTCCTTTTGAAGCACCAACATCCTCTCATGAAGAAACACATGAATAAGAAGTTCCCGACACTTCACTTGAATAAGAGAGGCAATTGGATGATGTGATTGAGAGGATTGGAAGAATGAATCTTGAAGGGATTGAGGCACCAAAAACTGATCAACTTGGGCCATCAAGGAATATTCCTAATTGGGCCACAATGACACTTGAAAGTGTCTATCCAGATGAAGTTGGAAAGACAAGAACAAGAAGCTCAACCAAAAAAGAATATGAAGTATATGTAAATAACTCAGGTGATGTCATGGATGTCTAATTTGATTGTGATTTGAATTTATTTTCTAACTTTGAACCAACTTCTTTTGAAAAGGATCCAACTCACGATGAGTGGAAAGAAGCCATGCAAAATGAGTATGATGCACTCATGAAGAATGAAACATGGAAGTTGGTTGACCCTCCAGTTAGAACCAAACCAATTGGTAGAAAGTGGGTATATAAGAACAAATACAAATCAAATGGCTCACTTGAAAAGCACAAAGCAAGGCTCGTGGCGAAATAATATGCACAAAAAATGGAATTGACCATGAAGAAACATTCCCCCCACAACAAAATGGGATACCATCCGCACCTTACTCTCTTTGGCTGCACAAAATGGATTGAAAGCTCACCAAATGGATGTAAAAAAAACATTCTTGAATGTATACTTCAAATAAAATGTCTTCATGTCTCAACGACAAGGATTTGTTGTGAAGGAATAAGAACGCAAGGTGACAGTGAAACCAATCGGGATCAAATCGAGATCACACAGAGGGGCCTGAACCAAATCCGAGAGCAGCCAAGCAAGCCTGGGCCAGCGCGTGGGGTGATTTGAGAAATCCTTTTTAGGGAGTTTTGTGAAAAAATAAACTGAATCTTATCATACTCCAAATCATCATTTTTCATCACAAAACCATTACAGATTCCTTAGGCTTATTACGAGGTTCTCCATCCAAATATTTAAAACCTTAAACTCATTAAAATACGCCTAAAGGCCTAAACATGCACCTAAAAGACATGATTTATGTTGTTTTAAAGGAAATATCCAAACAAGTAGGAATGGTTGTGGTTCTTATGAAGAGTATGGAAAACCAATCATTACTATCATAAAGATAAATCACAAACATACACCAAAAATGTTGAAATAAAACTGAAAAAAACCCCATGTTACAGAACCAATATATCTCAAATGACAAATTGGGTATTTTAAAGATGTGGGGATTATTTTAACATGTATTTATGGAATCTATATACAACTATCCATACCTACCGGCTTTGTATGTTTGGGATTATATATCTATCTTCAAAATGTGTTTTGCACATTCCTAAAATGTTTAAAACAGAGGAATTGTGTCCTTTTTAAAGCTACAATGATTATTCCACTTCAAGCCACTTACTGGGGATGAATTAGGTGAGTCTTATTTATATATAAATTTATTTTAGATAAATATTTAATACTATAATTTACATACAAAAAACTCATATAATATAGAGACTGAGAAAAGGACATCCACACGAAAGGCTCCAATTTTCCTCTCCTCAATAAGGGAGACATACTACCCACTCAACACATGGTTGCAAGTCATTCCTAGAATGCATTTATCAATCATTAATGGTCAATGAAACCTTTCTCTTGCTTAGTTATTTTGTCAAACAATTGTCATGCAAGAAATTCCAATCTTGTATCACACATGTTTTGCACATGAATTCATCAAACACAACATACATCATCTAGAATAAATTTTCATTCAAATTTTCATGATAATGATATCATGTACTCACCATTCTATGTTTTTAATTTATAAATGAAAATTTACAAATAGTGTTCTTATATTTTCCAAGATGATGCTCCAAAAAAACTAACTAGAGGGTGGGGGTATTTCACCCCATTTTTAGGCTATGGAACCACTAGGTAAACTAAGGTTTTCAAGGTTTTCAAAACCCCAATTATTTTCACTAAATGCTTCTAATATACCAGCAAGCAAATCACAACTAGTTCATTGTTCAACATTTCATCTAGCACATCTATTGGAACTCATCCCTTGATCCATTAAAACACAACAAGTCTTCCTTTATATTCTCAAAAGTACTTGAGGCATGCCCTTCCTTTATATTCTCAAAATTACTTGAGGCATGCCCTTCCTTTAAGTGCTCTTAAATACAGCCTATGTGAGCCCAAGACACTACTTACTTTCAAGTTTCATTCCCAGTATTGGGAAGCTTCTTCAACATGGATTTTATGGTTCTTTGGACAACATAATAGGCCAAAAATATTTAGGGATTTGCACTGGTATCTAGATTCTATACAATGGTGTATAATCTCACACAACAACCTTTCTTTCATATCTCCATAGTTCATATGAGTGTTGGGTTGAGTTTTATTCCTTCAAACCCGTATTTTCACTCCAAGAACCATATTTTCCCCATGATCCTCTCTTCCCATTCGAATTTTAATCCATCCATAGAATGAATGACTGTGTCAGAGGAGTATTTCCTCCACCCATATATATCTTGGTTCCATAAAGGTAGGAGGCAGTTACTACAAAATAGGAGTTAAGGACTTTTGGCATAGGATTACTAAGTTCTTATGTTTAGATTTCCTCTTTCATTTGACTAGGGTCTAAATTCATGTTTAGTATAAACTCAAGGGTAATTTAATAAAAATAGGAAAATAAAATCAAGGAGGTTTATGTATAGGGAAAACAGTTATAAGGCATAGGCCATTCCCCCATTAATGGACCCCTTTACCTTTGTTTCTAGTGGACTCATAACCCCATTGGTGTCCTCCCCATCAATCAACCTTGGAACCTTTCATCAATATTACAATGATTATGTTTTCTAGTGTTCATAGTCATCATGGCATATACATCTTGGTGTTAAAAAACACATAATAAATAAAAATATAATTACAATATAACCAAAAGTTCAAAGGATTGAAACTAGGGTATTGCAATGCCCTCCACCTTGGAATAAGATTGTCCCTAGTGTTCTTTTCATTTTAGCAATGTTCCATGCCTTCATTCAGTTGCACATGCAATGATTTTCTCTTCTAGTACACTTTGGTTTGTTATTTCTTGTCTTGGAAAACAACTCCTATCATTCCTTTGTACTACTCTGAGACACCTCCAAGGCTTGTAGTATTTCAGAATATGGTTGTAACAAGTAACAAAGAAAAACATGCATACCATAGACATGATAAGAAACACATATATTTTTCACAAGAATTCAAGTTTCATAATCAAATCATATATGTTCATAACATAAGATCAAGTATGGAATTTAACCCAATACATATCTATGCTCCATATGGATACCACAACCAAGATTCAACTCACAATCTTATTTGAAACAACCAAGGTATATTATGCATACAATTCCATCTTGATCTCATCTGGTATAAATCATGAATCTCTCACAATATATCCATTCAAGTTTCCTCCTCGCAATCACTCACCATCCAAGATTAGACACACCCTCTATGGTAAACATTCCCTTGGGAAATACATCATTTTCAAAAGCTTTCTTGTATAGGAAGAGCACAAACTTAGAAATTTTTACTTCCAATGTGTCCCACTAGAAACCTCTAGTACAACATCTTGTTTGGATTTGAACGACTACTATGTTCTTGTCTTAGCTCTTCAACTTCTTCTTCCCACCTTTATTGATTCATTGTGCTTCTCTACCTACTTTAATCCAACGTACTAACCCTTTTGTTTCTCTCCTTCTATATGCCATGCCTACACATAGGATTCATTAATGAAGTTAGGTTTGAAAATCATCACTTGTTTGAAATGTGGCTTTAGCACATTGTGGCTATTAGAAAGATACTAAATTGAATTACCTCTTTCCAAAACTGAGTGGTAGACATTTTTAATTTTCTGGGAAAGTGCTTCATATATTTACAAAAGAATATTTCATTAGAAATAAAGAAAATAGGAGGGTGTGCAATTTACATTTTAATTCTAAAAGAGTGTGCTTTTGCAAAATTTGTCCTTTCTTTTATCAAACAAAGTGTCAACATATTTTATGGACTTTATTATATCTTATAAGATATAATTCCTACTTAATGGAACTATTTAATATCTCCCATTATCACTTATGATTTCTTGTTGGAATTTATAAGATTTAAGCTCTATAATATAATGACTGTAATGGTTAATCACAAATAATTCAAACACTGTGAAAAAACAGCCTTATAGTGAATATGAGCTCATAGACTTCAAATACAATTCTTATAAGTTGGTTTTGTTGAGAATTATTCAAATGAAAACATAAAATATTTCTTATCTAAAAAGAGATGGGATAGGATAAACCCTTCTGTTTTATGGGAATACATGTTGAAATCATAACAATGGATAAGTTGGGTATGTTCATGAGAAAACGTGTTTTGAAATCATAATCATGGATATATGAGGAAGTACTCATCTTTTACACTTTTCTCTAATGGTTAAGGCACTCATGGGTCAAATACCAATGCCTTGAAACCTTTATAATTTTGAGTTAAAAAAAACTATATACACCAAATTCCTTATTTTAAAATCTATAAAAACAATATAAGTACGAAAACATTTAGTTAAAGGAAAAAAACATTATATACACCAAATCTTTTAAATTTAAAATTTTTATTGACATCATATATATTTTATTTTTAACATAATACACACCTTTACACATTTTATTCTTGACATAATACACACATTTACACTATGATACATGTTTACACATTTTATTTTTGACATGATACATACATCTATACAATGCATGATACACACCTTTACATATTATTTTTGACATGATACACATATTTACATTATGATACACACATTTACATATTTTATTTTTGACATGATACACACATATACACTAAAAGACAATTTACATTATTTTTTCAAAGTTTTGAAAATATCCAAAAACAACTATCACTTAATTTTTTTAAATAAATCACATTTTAAAACAAAAATGCTTGACTTTTCAAAAACCTAACACATTTTAAAACACAAATTCTTAACATTTTAGAAAATCCTACACATTTTAAAACACAAAAATATATTTGTTTTTAAAATATAACCTTTTGTTAAAAAAATACTATATACACCAAATTTCTTCTTTTAAAATCCATAAAGAATGATATAATTACTAAAATATTTAATTAAAAAAAAACAAAACACATTATATACACCAAATCCGTTAATGTATTTTAACATCATATATATTTTATTCTTAAGATGATACACACCTTTACATATTTTATTCTTGACATAATACACATTTACATATTTTATTTTTAACGTGATACACACATATACACCCATTATGAGACACACATTTACATATTATTTTTGACATGATACACATATATACACTAAGTGACAATTTACATTATTTTTCAAAGTTTAGAAAAAATATAGAAAACAACATTCACTTTTTTTTTAAAATAAATCACATTTTAAAACACACATGCTTACTTTTCAAAAACCTAAGACATTCTAAAACACAAATTCTTAACCTTTTAAGAAACCATACACATTTTAAAAAACAAAAATATAGTTGTTTATTAAAATATAACCTTGGGTTGAAAAACACTATGTACACCAAATTCCTTATTTTAAATCACTAAAACCTTTAATTAAAAAAACATTATATACACAAAATCCCTTAATTTAAAATCTGTATTTTGACATCATATATATTTTATTCTTAACATGATACACCTTTACATATTTTATTCTTGATACACACATTTGCACTAGAATACAAATTTACATATTTTATTTTTAACATAAAACACACATATACATCAATCATGATATACACCTTTACATATTATTTTTGACATGATATATGCATTTACATTATGATAGAAACATTTACATATTTTATTTTTGACATGATACCCACATATATATAATAAGTGACAATTTACATTATTTTTCAAAGTTTTGAAAAAATATAGAAAACAACAATCATTTTTTTTTAAATAAATCACATTATAAAACACAAATGCTTACTTTTCAAAAGCCTAACACATTTTAAAACACAAATTATTAAATTTTTAAGAAACTATAAACATTTTAAAACACAAACATATATTTGTTTATTAAAATATAACCTTGACTTAAAAACACTATATATACCAAATTCCTTATTTTAAAATCCATAGAAAAACGATATAACTACTAAAAGGTTTAATAAAAAAAAAACATTATATACTCAAAATCCTTTAGTTTAAAATTTTTATTTTAACATCATATATATTTTATTCTTAACATGATATACACCTTTACATATTTTATTCTTAACATAATACACAATAACATTTTATTAAAATTAACCAGGAATCTATGCACATAGTCACCCACTAAGAAAACGCGTCTTCAGAAAAGGCCTTTATATCATCGGCATCCGGGTGTTTCCCATTGCAATCTTCTCGGCTTAACAAACCCAAACCCAGCTCACTGTTCTGTTCTATTCTATCTCCTCCCTTGTCTGTTTTCTATTCTATAACTACTAAAACGTTTAATTAAAAAAAGACATTATATACTTAAAATTCTTTAATTTAAAATTTTTATTTTAATATTATATATACACACCTTTACATATTTTATTCTTAACATAATACACATTGGGCATTTTATTAAAAATTAACCAGGAATTTATGCGATATTCTTAACATAATACACATTGGGCATTTTATTAAAAATTAACCAGGAATCTATGCGCATTTTATGACATAGTCACCCACTACGAAAACGCGTCTTCAGACATCAGCAAGGCCGAGTAGAAAAGGCCTTTATATCATTGGCATCCGCGTGTTTCGCATTGCAATCTTCTCGGCTCCCTATTCTATTTCCTCCCTTGTACTGCACTTTGACTCTGTTTTCCATTCTATCTCCTCCCTTGTACTGCATTTTGACTCTGTTTTCCATCCCCAATTTCTGTGTGTCTACCTTCCACATGGTTGCATCCTCCTCTGCATCCACCTCCGCTAATCCTGACGGCAACAACAATTCCATTTTTGATATATTTATAAATCACCGCGGTCCCGATGTCAAAAATGGCTTTGCAAGCTATCTCTACCATCGGCTTCACTCACACGGATTGAAGGTCTTTCTAGATAAGGAGGAATTGCAACAAGGAGACTATATCAACTCTCAGATAGATGGGGCTATTCGATATGCCTCTGTCCACGTGGCCATTTTCCCTACAAGATACGCTGAATCAACGTGGTGTCTAAATGAACTCGTCTCGATGTTGAAGTCTAAAGCTCCCCTCATTTCGGTTTTTTATGATGTAAAGCCTGCTGAGCTTCGGTGGACGGATCAGCGCAAAGATGGAGTGTATGCTCAAGCCCTACACAAACTTAAAGAGAAACTAAGAATGCCAAGTATGATCCTCAAACTCATACTCAACCAAGGACACCGCGCCACGACTCAGAGACCGTTGAACAATGGAGAAATGCTCTTTCTTCTGTTTCCGGAATAAGCGGTTTCGAACTCGAGGCGTGTAACGGGTGAGCACTCAAACAACCCTCTCTCTCCGTATTTGCAATACCTTTATGTGTTGGATAGAGATACATAGACTCTCTCCCTATTTGCATTATATTTATGTGTTGGATAGATATAAATAGACGTGTTAGTTATATTTACTTTCCTTGTGAATAACCAGTGACCAGGGGGAGTTGCTAGAGAAGGTGGTTGACTGTGTGTTGAGGGAGGTGAAGAAAAGACAGGCATTGAATGTAGCCAAATATCCAACGGGTTTGGATGAAAAGGTTAAAGGTTTTGAAAATATAGTTTTTGGGGGGCGTCAACGTAGTGGAGTAGTAGGGATTGTTGGCTTAGGTGGTGCAGGAAAGACAACGCTAGCGAAAAAACTCTTCAATCTGAGGAGATCAGATTACAAGAATTCTTGCTTTTTATTCGATGTAAGACTGGTAGCCAAAGGCTCTTTAACTATATTACAAAGCAATCTTCTTCAAAGTTTGGGTGGATCAGCTCTGCAAATAGTTAAAAAGGCATCTCCCCTCTTCTGAGATTTTATTAATTTTAGATGATGTAGATCACGTGGATCAAGTGGATGCACTTTTGCCGGATCAAACGTCCTCTCTCCACTCAAAGAGTTTGATATCGATTACATCTCGTAATAAGGATGTTCTCACAAACTCCGGAGTTGAAGAACCATCCATTTATAAGTTAGAGGGGCTTAGTGAACACCACTCCTTGGAGCTCTTCTGTTGTCATGCCTTCAATCAGTCGCATCCACTCCCAGGATTTGAAGAATCTTTGACAGAGCAGTTCATAAAAGCCTGTCAGGGATTGCCTTTATCTCTAAAAGTCTTCGGCGCACTTCTACGTGGAAAATATGACATGTCTTATTGGCGTGACCAATTGGTTAGTCTTGACAATATACTTCCAAGTGATATACAAGAAAGGCTAAAGATTAGTTATGACACCCTCAATGATGATGAGGAAAAACAAATATTCTTGGACATTGCATGTTTTCTCATAGGGCAAGATAGGGATAAGGCCATAAGCATATGGGACGCGTCTTGGTGGAATGGCAGGTTGAGGCTTCAAAGTCTACAAAAGAAATGTCTCGTCGAATTTGAAATGGAACTTGAATGGGATGCTGAATTGGATTCGAAATGGAGAAGTTGCAAGCACAGGGGTGCGTGAAGCTGAAGAGAACACAGGGGTTGGAGCAGGCAACAAAGCTTCAAGGGTTAGATGTTTTTGGGTGTTGTGACTTAGATGTTGGTATGTTGGAGAAGTTGCGTGAAGCTCAAGAGAGATGGAAAAAACTAACAAATAAATGAATCTATATTTTTCTTAAAACATTTACAATTTAATTAAACATAGATTTTTATTTATATTTTCTAATGAAACATACTTAATAAATTAGAAATAAGTAACAAACACATAAATCTATATTTTCAGCAAAAGGAAAAGAAAAAATGCATTTAAACTATGTAAACAATATTGCAGAAAATAAAATAATATCGAAGTATCTTGACTCAATGGAAAATGCTGTAGATGTTCTAAAAGAGGCCTTGCATGGTTTGTGAATGATTCAACGTATCCAAGGAGACGGATAAAAATTCAACAAAAGAACAAATTCTGGAAGTTTTGAATAATATACTAACGGATTGATAAGACAAGAGGGCCTATTGGTGCCACAATATGTTCAACTGCATTGACTAATGATAAATTAGCGTGGACGGCAACGTTTGACACACTTGCTAAATCTATGTTGTAGGAAGAACTTACATATTTCAACAAAGGAACTTACACACTTCAACAAAGGAGCGTTTCACAGGTGACTTGAAGGTTGCTTCCAATTTTCAACACTAAAACAAAGAAGTTCAACTTACATATGTTTATGTAGACATTTCAACCAAGCAAACAACTAATATAGGGAGAATACCAACTATATGACATATTAGCCACCCTAAAAAAAATAAAGATATTATAAAACTCCCGTTTATCAATTTAAGGATGGACTTTGTGTATATCATTGCTATGTTACCAGAAATGAGAAACGGGAAACGAAACGAGAAACAGGAACGGTACCAAAAACGAAGGTCAGAGGTTTCGCATTCAAAGAAACGAGGAGAGAGAAAAATAACAAAAATAAAGGTTCCCACATATATTCATTTATAATTAACAAATATACTTTGCCATATAACAACTTAAATTTAAGTTGAGAGGAGACCCACAGTAATAAATTGGATTCATATTTTTTTTTAAATAGATCTTGTCTTTGACTTGCTATTACTAGTGTGGCCTATGGTAACACTAGATTATATAATGTAGTACTATTCCCTCTACAAGACAGTACAAGACACAAGTAAACATTGGACATTAAAATCATAACATATAGAAAAAGAAGACACAAGTAAACATTGGACATTAAAATCATAACATATAGAAAAATAAATTTGTATGTGTGCATAAAAGAGAGAGTACACTAAACAAATTAGAAATTGAAATAAATAAGAAAAACCAAAACACATAACAAAATTTCTCCCCTAATGTCGGTTTGGCTTTATAGTCAGGAATAAAGTTAACCCAAAACCTATTCTAGAACCATCTACCACTACAGAATGACAATTACAAAACATAATTCCTCATTTGATTTTACAAACAACTTGCAAATCATTAAATCCTCTGTATAAACTAGATTACAAAGAGCATGTAAAACATATCAATTTTTCAAAAGATGCCAGCTTCTAATCAATTCTGAAGTTTTCTCCCTGTATAAATTTCATTATAGCTAGCATGAAAAATAACTCACTTCTTCAATAGAAGCCAACTTCTACCAACTGATCAATTTTGAAGAATTTCATACATTGGTTTAGCAGGTCTGCATCATAACTAGCATGATATTTTAGGACATAGATAAATGAATTTCTCCATAATAGTAGAGATGTCATTCAAGCCAATTAAGGCCACAAAAATTGGAAATGTCATTGTGGGCCAGCTAGTTCATTCATGTGAGCACTAATGAAGTTTATGGTGAGACAGAGAAGGATTCCATCGAGGAAAATTATGAGGCCTGCCAGCTTCTACCCACCAATCCTTACTCCACAATCAAGGCAGGAGCAGAGATGCTGGTCATGGCCTATAAGAGATCCTACGATTTTCCTGTGATCACCATAACATGTAACAATGTATATGGATAATGGGTCTAATCAGTTTCCTGAAAAATTGATACCCAAGTTCATTCTTCTGGCAATGCGAGGTAAGTCACTCCCAATCCATGGTGATGGATCTAATGTTAGGAATTACTTCTACAGTGAGGATGTAGATGAGGCTTTTGACGTTGTTCTGCATAAAGCTGAAGTGGGGCATGTGTATAATATTGGTACACTGAAGGAGAGAAGGGTAATTGATGTGGATAAGGATATTCGTAGGCTCTTTTCATTGGATGCAGAGAAGGTTATAAATTTTGTAGATGACATGCCCTTCAATGATCAAAGATATTATCTGAACGATAAGAAACTCAAGGATACGGGGTGGTCTGAGAGGACTAAATGGGAAGAGGGATTGAAGAAAACAATGGATTGGTACATTGAGCCACCCTAATTGGTGGGGTGAATCCTGATGTGTCTGGTGCTCTGCTTCCTCATCCAATGATGCTCACAACGGCAGGAGTTGAGAGGTATACAGAAGCCCATGATGTGGTTGACACGAAGTCTCCAGTGCTAGAGAATGGCATCCATCAGAATCACATGCTAGAAACCTCCAACGACTATATTCAGAAATTTGCCTTCAAGTTCTTGATCTATGGACGAAATGGCTAGATTGGAGGGCTTCTTGGGAATATATGCAAAAAGCAAGGCATAACCTATGAATATGGAAATGGGAGAATGGAGGACAAGTCTCAAAATCAAATGGACTGCAGAACAACAAGCCTACTCATGTTTTTAATGTTGCAGGTGTGACAGGTCGTCCTAATGTGGATTGGTGTAAATCCCACAAACTTGAGACTATTAGAAATGGTCATATTCTTAAAAGAATGCTAATCTCTAATAGAGTTACAACAACAGGGATAGCCTGAACCTCCTTCACTGGGTCATGGGGCAACACTGTAGTAGGGATAGCCTGAGCCTCCTTCATAGGTTCATGCAAGATCACGTGCTAAGACCCAACAACTACTTGTCAAAAGAAAATCCTCTGCCACCTAGTTCAGGTTGTTCAACTATTGCTGCTGCAATTCCTATAATTGATCTCAATCATCCCCACTTTGATCCTCATGATTTGGTCGTGAGTGCTATGGATTGAAGGTGTTTCAAGGTTTATCTTGTAAAGAAGAAAGTAGTTGCCCATTAAAGGATCTTAGTACTACACGTCCAATTTTCAATAGAAGAGAAGACCTGCTTCTACAAGACTTATTGGTTGCAACATTGTTTTTACGCCTTTCGGAATCTGGATGTGTAAAGCCAAATAGTTTTCGAATGAATATTTCTAATCTAGAGTCTATATTAGACAACATGATGCAATCTATCTCACAGGAGTTTACCAATTGAAGCAGATTATATATTAGACTGTAGAATACCCGCCAACTCCTCTGAGTCAATGGAAAAAGTAGATACATGGTAAACTAGCAGTAGCAATTTGTCGGCTCTTCAAACTGGTATCACCGCTCCAACACATCTTCTTAGTTATTTTGTTTGACAGGGAGCTTAGCCAAAGCACTGATTGAGAGGCGGAAGCAAAACTTGAAAATTGTAGCCTTGTGTCTCAATTTCTCTGCTCGTTTTTTTTGTTTGACAAGAAGCTCAGCCAAAGCACGGAGTGAAAGGCAAAATAAAAACCTCAAAACTGTAGCGTAGATACAAAAATGGTTTTAAATTTCGATGTAGGCTAAAAGGCGGCAGGCATCCTTCCTCAACACGCAATCCTCAATAAATTTCGCACTTAAGTTAGAGCTTACTTGCCATCCACCAAATTCACCCACCATTCATTAATCGCTCCACAAATTTTAAGAATAAAGCTGGAAACAATGGGCAACGGGACGAGTTCTCTCAGAAACAGACAATCGTTTCTTCTGAAATCATTGTGTGAAATGACTCGTTTCGCACGAAACGGTTTTTTGGCTCTAGAAACGAAAATGACTATAAAAAATAACGGTTTTCATTTCGTCTCCGTTTTTACTACGTTTTCTCCCCAAAACGCAAGCTTTGGTCACGTTTCTGGTAACATAGCATCATTGAGAAAATAAATGATTATGGTCGCTTTGTTGACATTGTCCTCTTGATTTCTCTAGAATGTGTTTAAAAACATGGAGTATCCAAGCTTCTACGGGTTTACATAAATGTTTATCCTCAAGCTGAAGTCACATAAAAACATTTTCTTGTCTTTCAATTGGGTCTGAATGGCATCTCTAACTTGTGTTAGTTGTTGATAACAAAGAATATCAAAGGGAAGGTACTTAAAGACCCAAGATTTTAATGATAGGGGTGAATTACCACTGACCAGAGTACAAAATATTGAAGAAAAAGCTAAATGAACACAATGAAGGATTTCATGGTTCCATTTGTTATTGAAAATGATACTTTCTCTTGATGAATCTAGTAAAAAATCTGCATGTATTATAAATGGAAATCCAGTGACCATTTATGTGGGAATTAAATATGAATTAAAGCATAGCTACCTACAGCCTTCATATTTCCTCCTGTAAGTCGTTCACACAATGAAAATTCTAATGTAATAGCCCATTTTCTGACATATTTCCTCTACTCAACCCTACACTCATTTTCCACAGGAAACCCTTTACTCCACATGTAATAACTACATTGTTTCATCAAAATATTATCTTCTTCTATTAACAAATGAAAAATGAAGGATTCATTGTCATTGCTCTAGGAAGTTCAAAGGTCACTTTCTCGTAAAACATATATTGTATAAATATTGTTAAAATCGATATGTTCCAGCTCATGAACTGAGAGATTATTTATATTAAACATGAACAAAAGAGCTTCATGATGAATAATAGAGAGTTGTTTCTTTACAACTTCAACCTTCTCAGGACGTAGGGGTAGAACTATAACAATATTGGGGAGTTAGCATCCATAAATTTCTTTGAGTTATGTATTGCACGCCCTATCTTTTATCCATTTGGGGATAATAAATCTAATTTTAACATTAGGAGGTGGGATTTCATTGAATATTATGACTACAAACCATTATTCATAGATAGATAAGGTTGAATACATGTCAGCCTTGAAGGTCCCTAGACGTTGTCGACCGTCTCTTGCTAGCTATACACCTCTTCTTTCAAACTGCATTATGACACATGTTTCATTAATCAATGATGGGTTAAATAACTACAATACAATACTACCACAACCATAATTAATAAAAGTGATTAATCATTGCATACTTTTCTTGGCCGAAGGCCGAAGGAAAGCATGCAATGACAATTATGCAGTCATCTAATACACAAATCCTAATACATAGATCATAAGTGAAATTTTTGGTGGATTACATTAAACCCATTTCCTACCAAACATGGATTCACTGCAGATTAACTCGACTCATTCTTGCTTATGTTGTCTGTTAGATTTTTAACATTCAACTAGCATAACATTAGGATTTTTTAACTGAGAGAACAACAAGCACAACAATCAAACACAAGAGACAATGAACACAGTGTTTTTCCTCGGGGAAACCATAAATGGAGGAAACCCCGCAACTTCCTCAGATTTAGAATCAACATCGAAAGTAAAACCCCAAAATAGTAAGATGATCTCCCGACAGCAGTAACCTCTTTCTTCCTTGCCCCCGTGTTTTTCTCTTCCTCAGCTATGCACTACAACTGAGTGTGAGTGAGTGTGTGATAAATAGAGAGGCCAACTCTCTATTTATACTAATTCTCAACTTGACTAAACCCTACTAGGGCCGACCTCTATAGGAGAGTCTAATAAACCTAGTGCCCTGGAACTGCGGGGACTTTAACCCTTAGACAATAGGAGGGTTACCCACAATGACTTGACATGACTTGTTTACATTATAGAACCTCCCGATAGGAACATCGGGGCATGACATGACTCAAGTACATCCCGGAATAAACATCGGGTTACAATATATAAGAAATACAAGTGAATACATTCCGGAGTTAAAATTACATCAACACTCCCTCTTAACTAGGAAGGTATTCTCTCGACACAATTTTCATCACTGGTCTTCTTCTTTGGATCATCTTGTCATCTGCATCTTCAAGTCATCTTCGTCTTCAAGTCATCTTCATCTTCAAGTCATCTTCATCGGATTTGGATCATCACTCGATCTAGATCATCATCACTGGATATGGATCATCACTGGATCTGGATCATCATCACTGGATCTGGATCATCACTCGATCTGGATCATCACTGGACATCATCACTGGATCTAGATCATCACTCGATCTGGATCATCACTGGACATCATCACTGGATTTGGATCATCACTCGATCTGGATCATCACTGGACATCATCACTGGATCTGGATCATCACTGGACATCATCACTCGATCTGGATCATCACTCGATCTGGATCATCACTGCTGGATCATCATCACTGGATCATCACGGGTGCTATCTCATGATTCTTCTCGTCACAGGAAGTTCTATAGAGCCAGCCCTTTTTCATGCTGGTTGTAGGCCTAGCCTCCATGTAGGTCTTCTTCAACGCTTATATCTAACACCAAGTCAGAATGGCCCGCCCAACACTTACATTTGACCATGAGAGGAACACATCCAACACCATGTCAGAAAGGCACGCCCAACACTCACATATGATCATGTAGGAACCAATCCTATAATCACATCAGAAAGGCTCAACACTTATATTTAGCCATGCGGGAACACATCCTGCAACCATGCTAAAAAGGCTCTGCACTTCCAACCATGCGGGAACACATCCTGCAACCATGCTGGAAGAGCTCTGTACTTACATCCACCCATGCGGGAACACATCCTGCAACCATGATGGAAGGGCTCTGCACTTACATTCACCCATGTGGGAACACATCTTGCAACCATGATGAAAGGGCTCTGCACTTACATTCACCCATGCGGGAACACATCCTGCAACCATGATGAAAGGACTCTGCATTTATATACACCCATGCGAGAACACATCCTGCAACTATGATGGAAAGGATCTCAACCCCAGGTTGAGGGTTCCTGGTAACTAACCAGGTGCCTCCATTCTCCAAGAGAATGGCAACAACCCTTATATCTGATCAAGTGGGAACACATCCCTCAATCACATTATAATGGCCATGCGCTCACATCTGATCATGTAGGAACACATCCTATAGTCATATCAGAATAGCCCTCAGTCCTAGACCAAGTATTCCTGGCAATTGACCAGGCACCTCCATTCCAAGAATGGAAATAGCCCTTATATATGATCATGTAGGAACCAATCCTACAGTCATATCAGAATGGCTCAGCACTCATATCTGACATGGAAGGAACCAATCCTCTCACCATGACAGAATGGCTCAGCCCTTACATCTGACCATGGAAGGAACCAATACTCTCACCATGTCAGAATGGCTCACGGACTCATCACTTGCCTTTGGAGGGAACCTTGATCTGGAGAACACCAAGCTTTTCCCTGAAGTACTCAAACTTCACTCTAGCCAATGGCTTCATCAACACATCAGCTATCTGTTCATTCGTCACAACATACTCGAGCTTCACTGCTCTCCTTTGCACCATATCCCTGATATAGTGATAATTGATGTCGATATGCTTCGACTTGTCATGGAACACCGGGTTCTCCTATAACTTCACACAACTCTGGTTGTCACAATGTATACAAGTAGCATCCAACTTGAGATCAAATAAATAAGACAGTAGCTTCTTCAGCCATACTACCTCACAACTAGCTGAACAAGCTGTGACATACTCTACTTCAGCTGTACTTAGTGCCACATAGGATTGCTTCCTGCTAAACCAAGAGATCACACCTGATCCCATACTGAAGCAACACCCTGAAGTGCTCTTCCTATCGATGGCACTGCCTACCCAATCTGAATCAACATAACCCTTGAGGTTAATCTTCTGATTCGACTCATACTTCAGCCCATAATCAATTTTACCTCTCAAGTACCTCAGAATATGCTTTGCAGCAATCAAGTGAACATTTCTCGGATTTGTCAAGAACTGGCTCAAGGTGTTCACAGCAAAGCAAATATCTGGTCTCGTGTTTGTCAGGTACATCAAGGACCCAATCATTTGATGATACATCATAGCATCAACCATCTCTGATGAAGCATCACTCAATAGATTCATGTTCAATGCCATAGGTGTGGCCATAGCCTTGCAGCCCATCATCCCAAACCTCTTCAAGATCTCTACTATATATTTCCCTTTTCCCAGGGAAATCCCATTTGCATTTTGCCACACCTCCATGCCTAGAAAATAATGCATCATACCCAAGTCCTTCATTTCCAACTTGGTAGCAAGCTTCCTCTTCGTATCAGCAATCAACCTATCCATACCTATTACAAACAGATCATCTACATACAGTAGGAGCATCACTAGGTTGCCATCTTCAACCTTGTAGTAAAGGGTGGAATCTGCTTTACTTTTAGTAAAGCCCAAACTGGATAGAAAGCTATCAATTCTACCATACCAAGTCCTGGGTGTGTGTTTCAATCCGTATAGGGCTTTCTTCAATCTGCATACATGAGACTCTCTGTCATGTGTCTCAAAACCGAGTGGTTGTTCCACATACACTTCCTCTTCCACTACACCATTCAAGAAAGCAGTCTTGACATCCATTTGGTGTATCTTCCATTTCATCACTGCAGTCAGAGCAAGTACCGATTTGATGGAAGTGTATCTGGCTACAGGTGTAAAGGTTTCTTCATAGTCTATTCCTTCTTTCTAGGAGAAACCACAAGCAACAAATCTTGCTTTATATTTTTCTATACTACCGTCTGTAGCATGCTTGATCTTATAGATCCATTTGGAAGTTACAACTGACTTCCCTTCTGGTCTTGGGACAACATCTCAAACATCATTTTTCATGATCGATTGATACTCTTCAATCATAGCATCCTTCCATTCTTTCCTTTCTGCTGCTTCTTCATAATTGGAAGGTTCTTTATCGATGAAATCACATAGTAATGCTACATACCCGGAGCAGGATCTGGTCCTCTTTCTTTCTCTGTGATTCTCTTATGGAGCCCCATATCTTTCCGCGCCTTGGATAATTTCTCATACCCAAGCAGGTTTCCTCTTGTGAGGATTCTTCTCGTGAGGTGGATCTACAGGTCTTTGTCGTTCTTCAAATTCTCGATCTTCTTCTTAAGTTTCTTCGTTCATGGTTGTGTGAATTCTGGGTGCTTTTGCTTCTTCAGGTTCTTTAGCAGGTCTCTTCCTGGATTTGTTGTAAGCTGTGTCTTCATCAAATGTCACATCCTTGCTGATATCAATCTTCTTGAATCCTGGGAAATATATTATGTAAGCCTTCGAGCTTTCAGAGTATCCCACAAATATACCCTTCTTTCCTGAAGGATCTAATTTTGTTCTCTTCTCTTTTGGAATGTGTATGTACACAGGACAACTGAATATTCTGAGATGTCTGACTTCTGGTTTCTTCCTGGAGAAGACTTCTTCAGGAGACTTGTTCTCCAGTACTCTGTGTGGAGTACGGTTCTGTACATACACCGCTGTTCTGGCAGCTTCTCCCATAGATGCATGGGAAGATCTTGATCATGAAGCATAGCTCTTGCAGCTTCCATGATAGTTCTGTTCTTCCATTCTGTAATCCCATTCTGTTGTGGATTATAAGGAGTGGACAACTCCCTCTTAATCCCTGAGTCTTTGCATAACTCTTTGAATTCATTTGACATGAATTCTCTGCCATTATCTGATCGAAAGGTCTTGAATTTCTTTTCAGTGTGGTTCTCAATCAAGGCTTTGAATTCCTTGAACTTATTGAATACTTCATCTTTGTTCTTCATAAAGTAAATCCATGTCTTCCTAGAAAAGTCATAAATAAAAGATATATAGCATACATACTCGCTTAGTGAGCTTGATGACATTGGACCTCATACATCGGAGTGGATGATTTCCAAGATTCATTTTGCTTTTCTCTCACTACTTGGAAATGCCTTATTTGTGTTCTTTCCTTTTGCACATCCTTTGTAGACTCTGTCATGTTTTGCTTGAATTTCTGGAAGACCTTCAACAGCTTTACTTGCAAGTGGTAGTGCTCTGTAATGCACGTGTGCAAGCCTTCTATGCCAAAGTTCATTTGGCTCTACTATGTCATGGACCAAGGCTTGTTCTGGATGGCCCTTCAATTTTTACAAACCTCCTTCTTGTTCTCCAATCACTATTGCATCATCAATAGTCTTTCCTTTTGGCCACATGATGACTTGACCATCTATAAATGCAACCCTCATTCCTTTTGCATCTAATGCAGATATGGAGAGGAGGTTCTTCTTTAGTCTTGGGACAAACAATACTTCCTTCATTTTCATAGACTTTCCAGAGTCTAGCTTGTAGGAGGATTCCCCACTACCTTTTATTGGATATTGGTAGTCATCTCCTAGCTTCACCTTGTGAGGTGATTCATGTTCTGAAAGTTTCACAAAGGATTCCTTGAATCCTGTCATATGCTTGGAAGCCCCACTATCTATAAGGCAATCATTGCTTCCATGAGTAATGTTTCCCATAAGAGCGGAAATCAAAACATATTCTTCATCACTTGAAGAATCTTCACTTTCATATCTAGTTCTCTTGGTGGAAGGTTCATCATCCTTTGCAGCATGAGCATGATGTCTTCTCTTATTTCCCTTCTTCTTATGAGAGTTAATTTTGTTTCTAGGACAGTCTTTTGCAAAGTGTCCTCTTTCATCACAAGTGTAGCATCTTAATTTAGATAAGTCCTTTCGAATGTTATCTTTATGGTGAAAGGTCTTACCTCTAGGGTGATGAGAACTTCTTCTAGTTTTCTTGGAGTGAACTGTGAGAGCTTGATCTTCACTTCCCATCTTCTCTTCTCGAGCTGCTATCTGAGCTTCTTCATGGGAGCATTATTCCCATAGTCTGCTGAACTTGACTAACTTCTTTCTGGCACATATTCCTTGAATAAAGGAGTCCCATGATCTAGGGAGACCATTCAAGGTGGTCATTATAATCTCTGCATTTTCCACTTCTTCATCTACTGCTTCTAGCTATTCCTTGATCTGAGAGACCCTTGTAAAGTAAGACTAGATGGTCTCTGGATTTTGGATCTTTACATTCTTCAGTTGGTTTCTCAGAGTCATCTCCCGGTTTATGTTCTTCCCTTCAAACAATTTGGTTAGGGCACCAAACATAGCTTTAGGTGTCTTGAGGGAGGAAACTTGTGGTATGAGGTGATCCTTGATAGAATTAGCAATGATCCTCTTTGCCATAACCAACTTCTTCTTATGTAAGGCCTTTTCCTTATCTCCCTCTGGAACTGGAACCTCCTCACTGATATAGGAGTCCAACTCATTTTCTTCTAGGACCAGGGAGATCCTATACTTCTAGGCTCGGAAGTTATCAACTCCCTCAAGCTTTTCATCAAGCTTGGTATGATGAGACATCTTAACTGAGAACCTCAAATGGAAATACAAAATATTTAGATCTTACCAGGTCAAGATGTCGGATCTGGATTTGGAGCTGAAATCCTGCAGTGTTGGTTTAGGAGCAAATTAGGGTTTTGTTTTTCTAGAGTTCTATCCAATCAAACGCTTTGAATTTGATCCCTAACTTCGATTTTAGGGAGGAGATCAATCCAGGCTTGGGCTCACTGAAAAATTCCACTTCTATGAAAAGCCCTAATTTCTGACAGCAGTGTCAGGTCCAAAACTGAAAAACCTCAAAATTGGATTTTTCTTCGACAGAAAGATGCACCCTAGGGAGGAGAGTTATTCCAACCTTCTTTTGCTGAAAATCTATGGAGAGAGATCCGCAAAGTAGGAAGCCCTAGTTCCTGCAGCTGCATAGTGTCTTCTTCTTAGGTTAGCTCTGATGCAATGTTATATTTTTAACATTAAGCTAGCATAACATTAGGATCTTTTAACTGAGAGAACAACAAGCACAACAATCAAACACAAGAGACAATGAACACAGTGTTTTTCCTCGGGGAAACCATAAATGGAGAAAACCCCACAACTTCCTCAGAGATAGAATCAGCACCAAAAGTAAAACCCCAAAACAGTAAGATGATCTCCCTATAGCAGTAACCTATTTCTTCCTTGCCCCAATGTCTTTCTCTTTCTCAGCTATGCGCTACAACTGAGTGTGTGATTAATAGAGAGGCCAACTCTCTATTTATACTAATTCCCAGCTTGACTAAACCCTACTAGGGCCGACCTCTCTAGGAGATTCTAATAACCCTAGTGCCCTGGAACTGCGGGGACTTTAACCCTTAGACAATAGGAGGGTTACCCACAATGACTTGACATGACTTGTTTACATTATAGAACCTCCCGATAGGAACTTCCGAGCATGACATGACTCAAGTACATCCTGGAATAAACATCGGGTTACAATATATAAGAAATACAAGTGAATACATTCCGAAGTTACAATTACATCAACATCATCGAGTGCATGGATTCACTGCACATTACCTCGACTCCTTTATACCCACGATGCTAGTGTAAATGAATGACACTTGGTTTTTTTTTCAACTATTTTATTTTTTCATTTGTATGCTTCCACATATTGACTACACCAAGAGTAGTGAGGTGTTCTACAACCTAGTATGGGGGAGTGTAGAAATAATAGCTTCAATTCTATGAGCAAAGATGTTAAGAAGAATCACAGGAAATAGATCTTGCTACTAAGAATTCTCACAAGCATACACAGGAAAAATATAGAGAAGAAAAGAGACTGAATCACATGAATGAAGAGGTGAATATTGGTGTGTATCCTTCCATTGAATAATAGTGTACATAAATAGTACATCCCTCATAGGAAAATCGAGTTGTATGGAGACAACTCATAAAGCTCAAGAAGCCTGACTTACCAAAATATGATAAGCCCCCATAGATGGCTAAAGCACTTCCCAAATCAGTCAAGGACCTCATGAATTAGTAAAAGCATGAGTGAGTTGTCAAGAGTGATAGAAAAGCATGTTAATCCTAGAAAATGGAGAGAAAGTCATGAAGGATGGGTTGGCAACAAAGGAACCCAGTTTCCTAGTTAACTAACTTTACCTTATCCACAGAAAAAGCACGATAAAGCAGAATAAAGAAGAATCTGCAGTAAATCGTAGTTACCAATTCTAGATGTCCATAAAGTGATCAAGATCAACCTAGAATCAGAAATAAATCATTCCTGGGGTATAGATGGCATGTGTTGACTTTAAGGTACAAGTCGATGCCAACTAATTAAGTTAGTGGGTAGATAATTAATCAAATAATGATTATTATTTTATCCTAAGTATTGAGTGGGTTTAATATATTCCAACGACCCCTATAAGTTTGCCTCTATGATGGTATGTCAAAAATATGGATGCATATAGGGCCCAACAACAAGGCTATGGTCACCCTTTAACAATTATTCATGTCCAAAAAGCTGAGGAGAGAGGCAAAACCACATGGGGAAAATCCTCCCTCAAGAAAGGACATGGCACCAAATTTGATATAATATGTCTTCAACATATCTTTATCTTCACTTGAATGAGCTGAATGAACTTCTTCTGGATGGAAGACTTGATGAAGAAATCATGAACTCCATGATCATGCACTAGAGTGTAGAACCTGCAAGAAGGAAGAGGAGAGACTCCTTATATCTCATCAACTGATGAAGTAGGAGAATTATCTAAATGCTTATTTCTATTGTCAAACTCTAATCTGCGAACACAATCTGAAATGGAAAAGATATCTGTGCATACTCCTTCCCAAGGAGTACAAAAATTAAGACAATTGATCACACACTTAATTTCCCGAATAACTACAAATTGTGATGTGAATCACATGTCAATATTCCAATCTGACATAGAACCTTCCCAGATCTGATACGAGGCTGATAAAACTTTGATATATCATAAACATTAACATATGGAACAACAAAGACAAAGGCTTCAGTGACTCCATGAGGATATAGGGCTAAACTAGGAAAACTATGAGCAACTGGGGAAAACTGATAGGTGTAAAATCTGAATGATGGATGGACATGAGATCTGAAACATAAGTGCTTAGAAAAGATCCAAACATGTTTAATATCAGTCCAAATATCACTAAGGTCATGGATAACCAACCAATGAAATATAGGAAAGACTTCAAACCATGTAAGATAAGTATCACTACATAAGAGACCAATGAGGAATCAACTAGTGAACTTGGGATTTTTATAGTCTTAGGATTATTCAGAGGTATGGTAAATGGTATGGATGGTTGTATGATTTTTGTCATGACATACATAACATCCTACAAACAATATTGTAAATCAGATATATAATCTTGTGAGGAAGAGCCGCTCAAAGACAAGCCAGTATCTAGTGAAAAAACACAATTTTTGGGAGATGAATCTAGTAGACTGAGAGGAGGATTATCAAAGAAAGGATATGATATGTATGATTCTGATATATGAGAGACTAAATCTATATTAGATGCATGAGGAAAGGATTTAACTCTGGAACTCAGGCATAATTTATACCACCTTGGAACTGCGCACTATGACAGTGTTCTGAGGAATCAACACGCTTCTCTAGTTCATATGGAACTTCGATCTTGTGCTTCTCAATAAGCTGAGACATGATGTCCATATTCTTCTTGAAACACTTATTCTCTGATGAAAACCCTTGTTGAAATAAGAACACTTGGATGTGCTCCCTTTCTTCTTACCCTTATTTACTGAATCTTCATCAGTAGGCTTCGAACTTCCATCTTCAATTTTTGACTTTGGCTTCTTCACAATTTGCTTCTCTTTTGATTTGAAATTATTGCTTCCTTGAACCAAGAGAGCATGATCCTTGTCCTTGGAAGAATTAAGGACACCCATATGGATCAATTTATCTTGCTCCTATGTTAGTGAATCAAGAAAAGTATTTAAAGAAGGCATTTTCCACTTAAGAACAACAAGCCTAGTAGCATGAAAAGCAGACACAAAAACTGAGTAATCAGGATCCAAATTAGAAAGAATGGAAAGGATTAATTGATCATATTCTGTCTCAATTCCACATTTCTTGAGCATTAGAACAAGTGACTTGAACTTGGTAAAGAAACCCTCAAGATAATCGAACTTGCTTGGACTGAATGAGAATAACTCAATCTCTAATTGATGTGCTCTTAGCTCATCTTGAACACCAAAGAGAGACTCCAATTGAGTCCACACTTGGTTTGGAGTGGTTAGACCATCTAGATGATAGAGTAGACTAGGATAAATAGAGAGGCAAAGCAATCCATAGGCTTCATCCAACTTATTATTCCACTTAGCTTTCTCAATCACAGCATTGGGCTCATTCTCCAAAGCTAGAGTAACTCTGTATAATCCCCTACTGCGCAATAGAATGTCAATTTTGGATTTCCATTCATGGTAGTTGAAGGGAGTCAGAATTATTGATGAAGGGGAATCCATACTTCTGAATTGATGTGCTCAAGAAGAAACTCTCTGCAACTTGCAAAAAAAAACTAGGAGAAAATCTTGTAAGCTATACAAGCTCTTCTTCAGAGAGGGATAGGAGACTGGATGTGCTCCTCAACTGTGTAGAACTTGATCAACCTTGCTGCTATGATACCATGTAGAAATAATATATTCAATGATATGATAAAATATGCTAAGAAGAAGCACAGGAAATAAATCTTGCTACTAAGAATTCTCACAAGCATACATAGGAAAAAATATAGAGAAGAAAAGAGACTGAATCACATGAATGAAGAGAAGAATATTGGTGTGTATCCTTCCTTTGAATGATGATGAATAATAGTGTACATAAATAGTACATCCCTCATAGGCAAATCGAGTTGTATGGGGACAACTCATAAAGATCAAAAAGACTGACTTACCAAAATATGATAAACCCCCATAGGTGGCTAAAGCACTTCCCAAATCAGTCAAGGACCCCACGAATTAGCAAAAGCATGAGTGAGTTTTCAAGAGTGATGGAAAAACATGTTAATCCTAGAAAATTGAGAGAAAGTCATGAAGAATGGGTTGGAAGTAAAGGAACCCAATTTCCTAGTTAACCATCGTTACCTTATCCACATAAAAGTAGGATAAAGTAGAATAAAGCAGAATCTGCAGTAAAGCACAATTACCAATTCTGGATGTCCATAAAGTGGTCAAGATCAACCCAGAATCAGAAATAAAGCATTCCTGCAGTATAGATGGCATGTGTTGACTTTAAGGTACAAGTGGATGCCAACTAATTAAGCTAGTGGGTAGATAATTAATCAAATAATGATTAATTATTTTTATCCTAAGTATTGAGTGGGTTTAATATATTCCAACAGGGAGATGTCATATAACATAATGTAATGTTTTTCTTTTTGACATAAACGGTTATGTTATATAAAAATCAGATACCCGTGTATTGCTTGATGTTTTTTCCTTGAATGAAAAGGTTGCTATAGGGGCAGGATACACTATCATCCTATTGTGAGTCTGAGTATCCATATCTTTGTTTGAGGACAACACTAGGTATTGATGTATGGCTTTAAAGATATGTATCATTTCAGTGCCAATGTAACCATTGAAGGATATTAATACACTAAAAAATATTCGAGCGTACGCTCGATCACACCCTGAAATGCAGAAGGGGCCATAAGGAATAATCATTTAATCCTGGTGGATCTGGTTATGAATCTCAGGTAGAGATGAGGGAGCGCATTTAAATAAAATATAGTTCCCTAGATGAGAAGATGGACAGAGTAAATGTTGAGAAAATACTTGAAAGATTAGAAATGATAAGGAAAAGCTTGTGAATGTTCCTTTGGCTTCCCATTTTAAACGTTCTTCAAGTTTATGTCCTAGTAGTGTTGAAGGAAAGGATTATATGTCTCATGTACCATATGCCAATACATTAGGATGTTTAATGTATGCAATGGTGTGTGCTAGACCTGATATTTCACATGCAGTAGGTGTTGTTAGTAAGTACATGGAAAATCTAGGAAAAGAACATTGGAATGCAGTGAAATGGGTGCTTTGATACCTAAGAGGAACAAGTGACTATTGTATCACCTATAATAGTAACAGTGATTTTGTGTGGTTGATTTAATTTGTCTCTGAAATTTAACAAGTGGTATTAGAGCTATATGAGAGAGACATCCGTGAGACATCCTCCTGTTGGACTGTAGAGAAAAGCAGTGAGGATCCGTTGCTGAATGTGAATATTGTTGACCATGTGTGAAGCTTGCAACCATCATCAGAGCATGATCGTGACCCAGTGGTTGTTTCTATTGGCCGGTGGAGAACTTAGTCGCTGGAGGAGAAGACTTCTAGTAAAAGCGAGTGTACCATAGAGCGAGTGGACAGTTGGTTTGTTGCTACTGCTGGAGAGTCGTTGCTGAAGAAACTAGCGTGGAGGTGAGCTGTGTTGATGCTGCTAAACCAACGTGGAGGTGAGATGGCTACCTGCTGACTTCTTTCTACTGCCGGGGTGCTGGACTGTGACTATTTTTTTAGATCGTAAGTCTTCCTGCTGACCAGGGAAGAACAATGACTATTTTTTCAGATCGTAAGTCTTCCCTTTGTGGAAATTGTGTTGATTTGTGCCATTGTTGCACAAGGAAGAAAGGGTGTCGTTTCTGCACAAGGAAGAAAGGGAGCCATTGCTGTACAAGGAAGAACTAGAACCCATGAGTTGTTGAAATTTTTTTTTTGGATATAAGTTTGAATATATATTTCCAATAAAACAGAAATAAAGCAGTGATATATATATATATATATTTAAATTCAAGCCATAATTACAGTATGGATAATATACTAACTGTTTATTTGGGCTGAGAGGGACTAAAGTGTTGTTATTTTTTGGGGTGTTGTTTATTTTGGGCTGAAAAATATATATTTTTAAAATATTTTAACAATGTCTAGCACAAAGTTTGAGATTGAAAAAATTAATGGTAAAAACAATTTTGAACTTTGGAAGTTAAAGATGCGGGATTTATTTGTTCAACAAGTTTTATAGAGAGATTTAGCTGAGAAATGGAAAAGACCTCTCACCATGACAGAGGATGAATGGGAGGATCTAGATTCCAAAGCGCTAAGCACAATTTGTTTATGTCTTGCGGGTAATGTGTTGTTCAACATTATTGGAGAAACATGAGCAACAAGCCTATGGAACAAATTAGAAAGTATGTATATGACCAAAAGAGTGACAAACATAATTTTCTTGAAGCGAAAACTGTACGGTATGAGAATGAAAAAAGGTACGAAGATTGCAGATCATTTAAATGTTTTTAACACTCTTATTTTCCAGTTGAGTAGTATGGATGTTAAAATTGATGATTAAGATAAAATAGTGACTCTTTTATGTACTTTACCCAAGTCTTGGGGTCAAGTACTTTCTTCCATTAGCCTTAGTACAACTGATACTTTAGAATTTGACAATGTGGTTGGAGCATTATTGTCTAAGGAATTAAGGAAGAAAACTAGTCTTGAAACCTCTTTGTCAGAATATTTGGTTGTTAGAGGTCGATCCAAGGAGAAAGGAGAATAGTCAAGAGGTACTTCTAGGTCTAAGTTGAATGGAAGAAAGAGTAAATTAAAATGTTGGTACTGTAACAAAACTGATCATCTCAAGAATGACTATTGGAAGAGACAAGAATCCAAGAAAGATGAATCCAATTCAGAAGAAAATTCAGTTAAGTCTTCTTATTCATGTATGATTGATAAGGTTTTGTTTGTTTGTAATAGTTCTAAATGTAGTGAGGAATGGCTAAATTAGATTCTGGTGCTTTGCACCATATCTCTCCTCATAAATATTGGTTTGCTTCCTATCAAACAATTAATGATGGAATAGTTCTTTTAGGAGACAATCATTCATGTAAAACTGTTGGGGTTGGAAGTATTAAAATTAAAATGTTTGATGGAGTAATAAGAACACTTACAGATGTTAGAAATGTACCTGAGTTAAAGAAAAATTTAATTTCTTTGGGAGTATTGGATTCTTGTGGTCATAACTTTATAGGTTTTGGTGGAACTCTAAAAGTTTCCAATGGTGCTTTACTGGTCATGAAAGAATAGAGGATAGGAAACCTTTACAATCTCGTTGGAAGGACGCAAGTTAATGGTACTGCATTAGTATCTGAAGAAGATTCAGGACCCACTCAACTATGGCATCAACGTCTTGGTCATATGAGTGAAAAAGGACTTCAGGTATTGATGAATCGTAAACTGCTTCCAAACTTGAAAACTCTGAATTTTACATTTTGTAAACATTGTATATATGCAAAGCAGTGTAGACAAAAGTTTAAAGCAGGTAGTCATGTTAGTAAAGGTGTTCTTGACCACGTTCATTCTGATTTATGGGGTTCGTCTCCTACCATTTCCAATGGGGGAGAAAAATATTATGTATTATTTGTAGATGACTTTTCTAGAAAGGTTTGGGTCTATGCCTTAAAAAGAAAAGCTGATGTGTTTAATACGTTTAAACAATTTAGAGTTATGGTTGAAAAAAGAACTGGTAGGACAATCAAGTGTTTAAGGACGGATAATGGAGGTGAATTTACTTCTTTGGAGTTTTAAAAGTATTGCAAAGATGAAGGGATCGTCAAACACAAAACAAATGTATACACTCCTCAGCAAAATGGTGTTGCAGAATGCATGGAAATGACTCTTCTAGAAAGAGCAAGGAGCATGCTCAGTAATGCTAATTTGGGGCAAGAGTTGTGGGAAGAAGCAATTTCTACTACTTGTTATCCAATAAATCAGTCACCTTCAATGACAATAGATTGTAAAATTATGAAAGAGGTATGGATTGGTCACTCTTGTGATTATTCGAATTTGAAAATATTTGGTTGTGAAGCTTATGCACTTACTCCTAAAAATAAACATTCTAAGTTAGAACCTAGATCAAACAAGTGCATATTTGTTGGTTATGATGATGTAATTGAAGGATATAGATTGTGGGATCCTACTTCCCACAAAACTGTCATTAGCAGAGATGTAATTTTTGATGAATCTTCTCTGATTAAATCCAAAAGTGTAAGAGTTGATGTGGAAAAAGAAAAAGGTAATATAAAAAAAACTAGATTAATTGGAGAACCAATCTTCGAATGAGTAAAAGAAACAAGAAGAAGTTTCTGGTGAGAGAGAAGTCATAGAGGATGAAGAAATTCAAGAAATTGTGGAAACCCCACAGCCTACACCAAGAAGATCATTAAGGGAGAGAAATCCTCCTAAAAGGTATACTAATTTTGTTTCGTCTATTTTATTTATTGATGATGGAGAACCTAATTGTTTTCAGGAATCCATTGATTATATTGAAAATGCTAAGTGGAAGGTGGAAATGAAATAATAAATGGCCCTCTCAGGAGAAAAATAAGACATGCGAATTGGTTAAACTCCCAAAAGATAGAAAAATGGTTCGGTGTAAATGGGTCTTCAAATTGAAGAAAGGAGTTGATGATAAGGTTGAAATATACAAAGCTAGATTGGTCGACGCAAAAGGGTACTCTCAGATGGAAGGTATAGACTATCATGATATTTTTTCACCAGTTGTTAAGCTTGTATCTATTCGTATTGTGTTAGCATTAATTGCATTGCTTGATTTGGAGTTAGAGAAAATAGATGTTAAAACAACTTTCTTACATGGAGATTTAGATGAGGAGATTTATATGGAACAACCAAAAGGTTTTGTACAACATCAGAAAGGTAGATTAGTTTTCAAGCTAAAGAAATCATTGTATGGCCTGAAACAATCGCCCATGCAATGGTATAAGAAGTTTGATTCTTTCATGGTGAGCTAAGGTTATATTATAAGTGAGTACATGCACACTACACCAAATCCTAGAATTAGCGTCCCATTTAGTGTCCCTTTTTAGTGTAATTTTTTTTTACATTGAGTGGTCAAAGTAGACGCTAAATGGGACGCGTCATGGAAAAAACCTAAAGTGTCTCAAAAAATGTCTTCTTTTTCTTCCTGGATAGCATCCTTTATGATGTCCAAAATAACGTCTATTTTTTTGCTTCCAGAATAGCATCCAACTTTTCTTCCTAAACAACGTCGAGGTCTGCTTCCTAAATAACATCCTATTTTGCTTCCTAGCGAGTGTCCGCTTTTGCTTCTTAAATGTAATCCCTGTTAGCGCCATATTTGTATCCTTAATAGCACCATGTTAGAATCCAAATATTGCATCCATTTTTCTACCACTCTAGCATCCCATTTTGCACAATGTTTTACTTCCAAATATGTGCCAATTTTCGCTTCCAAATTTGCACCAATTTTTGCTTCCTTTTTTGCATCGTGTTTTTCTACCAAAATGACGCCAAATATTTCTTCTATGTTGCACCGTATTTTGTTTCCTATGTAGCGCCATGTTTTGCATCCAAAGTAACGTCTTATTTTGCTACCATATCAACGCCATGTTTGGCTTCATCATTACTGTCATGTGTTGCATCCTTTTTAATGCCTAGTTCTGCGTCTTATTTTGCTACCATATCAATGCCATGTTTGGCTTCATCAATAGCACCGCGTGTTGCACCCTTTTTAATGCCTAGTTTCGCATCTCTCATTATTTGGTCACTAATTTAGTCATTTTTAGTAATTTTATATACGAATTTTGGTCATTTTGTTTGGTCACTTATCTCTTATGTTTTGGTTACTAATTTAGTTAGTTTTAACTGATATTATAATATTGTTAGGGCATGGAGGAATTGAACCGCCAACCTCCTGCTTGTAAGGCAAGCGCTCTTCCATTGAGCTAGAACCGTTTAAGAATTTGGAAACCTAACTTTTAGAGTCCTCTATAATGGTAAAAATGATCATTACACAACTTTGAGTATCTAATGGTCGGAAAAGGATGATAGATTGTATAAGTTCACAATATATGATGAAGCAGGTTATGAAATCCATAAACTTTTTCTATGAATTTTGAACAAAACTCAAGAAATTGGCTTAATGGGTTGAAAAAATCACTATTCCCACAACCATTATGTTTGTTTAAGGTTTGATATTTAATCATACTCCATTAAAAGACCCATGATAAGAGAACATTAAGACACATCCTTAAATGAGAATACAATGATATTCAAGCAAAATAACCATTGTTTACACCATATTACAATAAGAGGGTACTGCTGTAATTTTAAGTCATCAACACACTATATAATGATGCTAAATCTTGGAAAAAATGATTGTAAGAAACCTCAATTCAGAAATACCTTTATTTTCAAGCGAAAATAAGACTTGTACAGAGCCGGAAATGATTGTTGTGTATGATTTTGACACTCATAAAATTTATATTAGCACTCGACTCTCAAAATTTTTTGACACTTGCTAATGATACAAGATTGGAATTGATTTGATATTTGTTTTTATTACAGTAATGTTTGAAGGATTAATTTTTCACCGCAATGTGCTAATCTCAAGTGATCTCAAGGAATGTTTTCGACATTTATGAGTCACTTAACATTTTACTCTTTGCACGGTACTATGTGATCCCGAGATTTATTAAGTATAGAAAATGATGAATTACAAATTTGAGAAATGGACTACTTATTTCAATCCTTAACAAAGGTGGTTAAAATGAACTGAAACAACTGCTACTTAAAAATGAAGGACAAGATACCGGAGACTAATCACATCCGTGACTTGTTTGAAAAGGCTAGTGTCAATCATATTTAGGGAATTTAAACAAACTCGTGCATTTCCTAGTCAACAAGAAAATTGAAAATCAACCAAATTAAATAATTATAGGAATATTTGTTGGAGAAAGATGAGAAACCTGTGGTGAAAGAAATGAAAATATGTGCTTAGCTTGGGCAGTTACTATTCAACTGCCAAATATTGGAGATCTCTTTGGTAAATGTGTTTCATATCAAGTAAAGTCTTTGGCTGGTTAGTTAGAGACATGAAGGTCATCACACTCGATAATTAAAAGGAAGTGCATTTAGTGACAGTGGCTCAGTCACTCACTTTAGCGTGAATCCAAGCATGGCTATAACATTTTAAAGTGAGCACAACCGTATTTACTCTCCCACCTCCAAAAATAGTAGCTACTCTTCGCAAAAAGGTTTTTCATAGAAGATAAATGGCACCCCCAAAGGCAGCAAGAAATGGTGTTAATACAAATCCTTGATAGTGGAAACAAGACTACCAAAGGATTTCCAACTGAAAGTGGGAAATTTGTCGGCTTCTTTGATAGAAATCAAAGGTGGATATCATGCAGAAGCCATTGAAACTGAGTTGAATGGACTCCAATTTGTGCTTAGGAATATGATTGCTGAAGTGAGAGGCCGCTTCCTCCTAAATCCATAAATTAAATTCCCTTACCCTCTGTTTCTTTCCCTTAACTACCAATCAACATAATTTGCTGAAGTACTTCAGAAATAGCCTTTGATTAGAAGATGGTGGCAAAATATTCCTAGGGTAAAGTTTTAGCTCTAGATAAAAGGCCCTCTATTTGATTTTATTCATAATATCTAAATATTTGAGGAGCTAACCGAATCCATGGTTACATGTTGAAGGGCATATTTCAAAGAGTACAATTGACCTACAAAGCAAACTTTTTTGAAATTTGTTATTTTTATACAAAAGAGAATTTTTACTGCAAACTAACATAAATCATGTAGAAAAATAAATAAACTTCTAATCGGATTCACTATAGTTGCAGTATAATATTATTCTCAGCTTGACCGTATTTGTAAGCCAATGCAATAGATGCTCAAATTTAAAACCATTTAAACTAAATAAGTGACTAACCTTCCTGTCGATCCAAATGTTTTGATGTAGTGTATCAAAGCTTGTGTCATGTCTTGTCCTTTGAGAGTACAAGCCATGCAAATGTATAAGCTCTACTATATGAGTTTACATACTTGCCTACAGTCACCTGCAACATATCATGTCATTCCCTGCATGCATGATCATGATCAACACAACAAGTATGGAAGCCATTGCTAAGAGACTCATGTTGATTCCACTCACCTACCCATTTCCATTTGAGAACTTAACCACATTACTTATAAAGCTAATTACCTCAGTCTTAGCAATTGATTTTCGCTTTTAGGGTCATGTTGCTCCCTTGCATGACACCTCGTGGTTTTCTAAAGGGAGAATGTTTTGGTCTGCTAGTGTTAGTGTTTGAGGCCAATCTTACTTCTTTGTAAAAGAAAGTTTTGCAATAGGTTGGCCACTTGATTCCGAATTCTCTGATGGTAGGAGTTTCGATTTTCATATAGGGGTTTACTATTTTATCTGCGGTTTCTCCTTGTGGTGGTGCTCTATCTGTTGAATTTTTCCTTTTGTAAAAAGCTCTATTTTCAATGTTTTATAACTAAAAAGAAGAAGCATGTTCCAAAAAAGGTTATTAGTACAATGAGTAGGGAAATAGGGCCACTATAACAATCCCCAAAGCTAAAACAAATGTCTACAACAAGTATGAAAGACATGCATCCCACAACACACATAAATGCTCTATGGAAGTTTCTGGTAATCAAGTGGCTCATAAGTGGTAACTAAACATTAAGCTTTCTTTGCTTGACAGATGAACACTGAGCTCATGTCTATCTTGTCTAACTCCAATCCATTGGCACCTACACTCTCTAATTTTCCTGGCAGAGTGAACAAAGAGTATCAAACTTCACTGCTTAATCCAAATTCTAGAAGTACAACCAGGAAGGGTAAGAATCAAGAGTGCAATCATGTTCACTCCATTGATATCCTTAGGTGACCCAATGGATGGAAATATGACTTCTAATACATTACGTGACATGTACAGTGAAGGAAGTGCCCAAGCCATCTCTAAGCTGAACTGAAAATTACAAGAATAAAATAAAATACATCACAAAATTACAAAAATGTGAGCAAATAAGCAGTGCATCAACAAGATAGGTTTCTATCACTAAGTTGCAAACACGTGTCAATGATCAGCTTTCCTAGTCTAGCACTATAAAGTATTCCACTCCATCTCCTAGAATGCCATATGCAAAGTGTGTGGAGGTATGGGATTTTCTTGTACAAATCTGTATGGCAGTGAAGATCCCCGCAAAGCACAGGATGCATTTCTCATGTCATTCAAGGCCGATCTTCAGTCATCTCAGAGAAAATGTTTGGTTCAAATCTGTAGACTATCAGTCTGGGTTCCCTTCATTAACACAAACAAAATGACATGAGGTGAAATGCCAGATGAAAATCTCCTACACTGTTCATTGAGCATGGACTCCACATTCTTTTAGTTCGGAACGGTCTTCAACGAGTTTCATTGTGCCATTTCATTATGACTCTGTTTTTGTATTCCACATTCAATGCTCACCCTTGTCAGTCACCTTTCTTTGTTTCTAAAATTGTGAATATTCTACTGTTTGTCACTATGAAAAGTTAAAACCCATCAGTGTCAATCAACTTCAATTTATTCATATTTTTCTTTGCAAAATTTTATGAATCTTGTATTTTCTACCACAGTTTATTGTCACATATTCCAATCAATCTCCTGATGATTGCAAGTTTTCATGGGTTCTTTGTCAGTGTGTCTGATTGTTGGTATCTTTTTAAGCTACTTTAGGTAAGGATATAATCAATGGTGATTGGTTGAGAAAGATAATCCCTTCTGATATTCTCTCTCTGGAATTCAAGTGGAGCCTTCTAGACACAACAAAATCAACATACTTAAATTCAATATTTCTAGCAGGAAACAATAGGGAACCATAACATGAATCCATGCCATAATAAAATACAAATTGGTCAAAGACAATATGTGAGATTCTTCCAAATGTTTTTTCTTTCTGACACTTATACATGAAAAGTAGATTTAGAAGAAAACCCCTTATCCTTAGGATTTCTGCTACCGTTGTGAGGGTTTGAGGTTCCCCCATAGTCTTTTCAAGCACTAGCCACTTTCACTGCAGCCATGTGTTAGATGATCTAGGTTTATTTTCATTTAGTTCACTGTTAATATTGTTGGTCTTTCCTGCCAATAACGCGGGGCCTCATAGTCGCCAACATTCTCACAGCTGCACACTCTGTTTAAGGAGATATCCTAAGATAATTTTTCAGATATATTTTAATAGCCAATTTAGTAAACCGTGCAACACAACTACTCTGTTAGAGAAAGGATCTCTGATACTTAGAGCATCTATATAGAAGATAATTTATTTGATGGACCACCCTGAGCGGGTTGGACTAAGGAAAATATCATTTACTCATTTACACCCCACCTTGATCGTCAAACTCACAATCTTCAACCGATGGAAACCCTCATATTTCTCGCTATGGTTACAAGGAAGATGAAGGTTCAAATTTAGTTTGGATGAGACATAAATGTGCATCTCTATATTTTTACACCAAACATCACTGATATCAATGGATCATCTTGATTTTAGACTCTCTTGACATGCTATAAAATCCAATTAGAGCAAAAAATCTAGAATACAACTCTGAACCATTATGATAAATTTGAGAGACACAAAATCTTCCACAGCCAGTACTTATTTGGAGTCTACATTGTCTATTACCGCCTCTCAAGTCTCAACACTGTAATCTACAGGAGGATATTCATCCGAACAATGCCTACTGACTAATCTAGATCTGACCTATAAGGAACACAAAAATTTCCCTTATGGTACTTGACCTCTGAATTCTTTCCTAAAATTTTAGAAAACACACTAGGAACAAATGCCAAAATAACTGAACATGATTTGCACTTACAAGCATAATAAAAAACAAAGGTGTCATAATATACATCACACTTCTTACTGTAATCATGTCAACAATAATATCTACTATTATTTTTTGCACTATTAACATGCATTCCTCACGGGAATTGTTTCTTGACAACCAACGGGAAATAAATCTGTGCACTATAAATCAATAAAACTGATATTGTTGGTGAAAGATGAAGTATGTCTTCTCATTTGAAAAAAAGAAGCACACAAGAACACTGCATTTGTGCATCGGAAAAGACAATTGTTCAGTGATGTGATGCTTATTCCTTTGCCAAAAGGCTGGACATTACAAGAAGATAAAATGAACTAAGGGTGTATCAAGCACTGATATTGTTTGCCGAATGCTACTTAGTGTTGGAAACAGACTCACTAGTGACATTCATACTCATGCTTCTTTATAGCGGAAATTTATCTATGGGTAGAGTCACAAAGCTGAGAGTGGGGGTGATTCTATTGGAACTGAATTTCTCATTTTTTCCCTACATCAACACACATTGTGAAGGTTTTAAATGGAAAGGGACCTAGACCAAATGCACACATTGTCTAGATTGATGGTGCATTTGATCTCTTACACCATGTGAAGATACTCAAATATCAAACTTTCAGAAACCATAGATGCAAAATTACCAGTATTGCACATAAGTGACTGTGGAATTGTCCCTACTATGATCGAAAGGTAAGTTTATTCCAAATAAATCCATCTTCATCATTGTCATTTCCTTTATTGTCTCTTCCACGGTCTTACAACAAATTTGAAGGCTATTTAATTGAAATCACACAACCAGTATGAGTGTTTGTCACAACATCATCCGAAAATTTACATCACAAAATGTACTGTTGTATACATTTATGATATAATCTATACTTTTTGCTACAAAAGTAGAGAAGGGAACATTATACCCATATTACATACTACTTTTTACCATCTTAGTCTACTTTAGTATAATACTATGTATGTCATGTGAATAGTTAAACTTGGGAATTGATAAGGACTTACAGCCTCAAGCCAGTGCTGGACAGTCAGTTCACGAGTATTTGCATCATTAGATAACCCCTTGCAAACCTGTAAACTAGAATTTATCAATTTGAAAAAAATTCTTTTGAAATGGAAAGAGCTTGTTCTGTAAATGCTTAAGTGACATCCACACAAATGTATGATAATATGCCATGAGTGCATAATAGAACTTTTTAATGTGTTATAATTAATATAGAACATAGACTATGAGGGGAAAGATGTTAGCATTTATGTATTCTTTTATAAAATATGCCTTTTCTGAGTGAAAATTGAAAATTGGCCAATGGGAAACTATTTTTCCTTGAATATGGCTATTGTAGTTGTATATCATTAGTTTACATACAACTATAAACACTTAATAGTCTCAACTGGTGAGAAGGTACTCTGGTATATTGAGAATTCACGGGTGGCAAGGCCTATCCAAAAGTATCTCTATCCATTTTAAAATTTATAGTCAGTGAGCTGGGCTGAATCAAGTGATGTTAAGGGTCTGTGCTGTCTCTTAGTAAAATGATCCATGACAGTATGTGGACATTTTTTCTATTATATGGATAGGTTTGTGGAAGATTGCATTATGTAGCTTCAATTTAGGCTGGTTAACAATTTCAAATATTGCAAAAGAGCTATGAGCCTCAGTGATGTATATAATTTCATCTTGAAGTAACAAATATAATGTTTTTTTTTCATGGAAAAAAAGTACATGCTGAATTTAATACTGAACTTTTGAAGGTTTAATCATTTGTTATTCATTTATTTTCAAATAACAACTCGAAACTCATATAAACAAAATGAGTCATATTCAGAATCAGTTCAAAATTGGATAGATCTTCAGAACTTGAATAACAAACAGTATGTCTGGTAGACGGTTTTCTGTCTCATCGAGACGGCATGCCAATAAGGCATAATGATATCTTAACCAAGAAAGTATTACAGTAGATAAGACCAGTAATGACTAACACTTACCAAGAAGCACAAAAAGGTGATGTTTAGGAGCATTTGACATTAACTGCAAATCATTTGGAGAATTTTTATAGTGGGAAGCTACATAAAGTGCCATCATCCATTGCAACAATCCAGGAAGACATGTTAGGTCCATGCCATCAAATGCCTCTAAAATGACATGTAAAATTTCGACTAAAGCTCTTAAAAAAACTGTCATAACTCTCACCTTCAAAAATATTTCACTAGATTTGTGATAAGAAAAAAGAGTGTCACGGTTGACATATTAAAGTTGGCATTCACTTGGGTGTGGAAGTCTACACATGGAAAACAAATAAGTACAATATCAAATCCTATCTGCACTATACTACCATGGCATGTATGCTATTTGTAATAGCTTCTAATATTAAAATATAGAAATTTATATTCACACTTGCCATCAATGTTCATAATATAATTTGTAGCATCTAAACATAGCAATTTGTGAATTCAAGATTCACATTCCCCCTCTAATGGAAAAACAAATAGAAATGCAAAATAACCATGGGACTGATTGGCCAATAAAACAAATAGTAACTACTTGATAAAATTGGCTATCAATCAATAGACTATCACACATCAGACTAATATTTGGAAAAATTGTTGTTTTCTTTGTTTAAATTTATTTATTTTTTGTAAATTTATGTTATTTTCTAGGCACTTTTAGTAGGAGTACTAGTAGAATTAGTTTTGTATCAAAACGGTAATTTTTTTTGTTTACTTGTAAATATAGATGTCATTGATTTAAAAATGCATTATTATAATTGATTGTTGATCTTTCTGTATGCAGTGAGAGTTCCATCCTTCCAACTTTGATGTGGAATATTATTGCAATAACTCAGAGCTTATAGCTTCTTTCTATCAACATCTTGTGGTCCAAACGAGGGTAAATAATCTATTTATAGAAGATATAGATGTTGGAATTGACAATTACATTGATCTTGGATTTGAATAGAATATCATTCCAGGATCATTAGAGAGGGATTTGCAGTGGCTAAAGGTTCATATTAGTATGCAACAGTCTGAGAGCATATAGTTGAATTCCAAAGTACTATGGTGAGTTGCAACTTAAAATAGAGTACTCGAAAATATGGCGCTATTTCAACTTATTGGTTGATAATAGAATTAGCTATACATGTGCAAAGGAAACAAGAACGTAGTTGCTAGCAATGAAGTTGCCTTTGGGTTCACTTTTTATCTAGCAACAAGAACATAGTTAGTTGAAAATGAGCCTAGAATTGCCAATTTATATGAAGATTAGGGTGGTCCTCTTTGTACTTAAATATCCTTTAACAATATCAATATTTATTGGGACAACTTAAACTTTTAGGACGTTCTCACATATTAAATTTTAAGCCCTCTTCTGGTCTTTCACCACTAGATGTGTAAAAGTTACTCGAACGAAAATCAGATTTGAGTTCTGGAAAATTAATAGTTTGACCCTCAAGAAAAGCAGTTTTATCGTGTATCGTAAGTAGAATAAATCTGACCTTAAACAATGCTGAGGGTGAACTGTAGATGGATTTAAACAATGCTGATAGTGTGATGTAAATGGCTGGAACAACTGCAATAACATGTCCTCCAAGTTTGCATGCACTATATATGACAGTCCTTGAATTGTGGAGTTCAACCCAGCAGTAGTCCAAAATCCAATCCACGTGGAAACATAGTATAACCTAGATGTAGATGGCTGGAACAATCCATTTGGTTTTTCATAAAACTTGTGCTGCTGAGGTTTTTCTTGTCAAGTTGAGATGTTTTTGCAGGGTATATAAACCAGAGATTCTGGTGTTCTCGTATCCTCTCCTTGCCTTAAAGACCATATCGAGCACACATCCCACAGTTGGAGCCAGAATGTTACCACCTAAGTTGTACTTAGTGGTTCTTTATCAAGTGAGCCTGGTGAACCAGACAGGGTTAACTTGTTCGGACTTCAAAAAGACCTTTGGAAGTACTTCTGGGAAGTGGTTGTTGTATCATATCACATGTTCATACCCCATGGGGGAATTGTAATAAATGTTCTAGCATGATAGTGTCTATAAAAGACTCGGTCTCTTAGACTTCATTTGTCAATCTGATCAGCCCAGGGTGTTTTTTCCCTTGGTTATTATTGGTTGTTGAACAAACGACTGATAATTTCTGAGTTTTTCACTCCATACCTCCAAAGTTGGGGTGGCCGGCTTGGCATTTAGGCCTATTGAGGTTATTAGAGTCTATGTGTCAATGTATAAACATGCTAGACATCATTTTTGAGTCATATGAACATGTCTAAGTCCCCCTAGGTGTTTTTCAATTTTTCAATTTTTTAGTTTTTTCAGGGTTTTTTATTAAAATTAAATTTTTCCAAAACTTAGGCTATTTTTTAATAGTTTAATTGGAAAAATTGATTTTGTAATAAAAGTGGTCCAATTAATCAGTTTCAGTCATGTAGGTGCTCATTTTCAAGCTAAGAGCACCATGTAAACCCATGGACCCACTTTTTCCTAAGTTTTGAGTGATTTTCCATCACTCAGGTCAGAAAGCCCCAAAAATCAATTATTGATTATTTTAATTAATAAATTGATGAATAATGGAGAAAATCCAAAATCATAGATCAGTGGATTCTCAACCGATTTGATTGAAATCAGTCAGATATGAAGCAGATTGACTGGATCTGACAAATCCTTGACTGAAGAAGGTGATCAAATCAGATCCAGAGTTGATCTTCAGCATCCTTTATGGGGATTTTTGCCCTCCCTCTCTCCTCCACACGTTTTTGGCTCATCTGGATGAGTTTTGGTGGATGCTTCAGTCAACAGGTTGAGGTGTCAGTCAGATCAACTCTCCGATTGACAATTGCACTCAGTGAGACTCAGATCTGGCTCAGTTAGACACAGATAAGGCATTGATGGACTCTCCATCAGCATATTTGGTCTATCTCCTTGGGATTTGTGCCCCCCTTGGGCTGGATCTCCTTGTTTTTGTATATATCCAGGCACAGCCTCCTCGCCAGAGTTAGAACTGGGATTGAGGTGCTGCTGCTATTGTAACTCTGTAATTCTTCATTTGAAATAAAGAAAAGCTTTGGAGGAAATATGGTGTGGTGCCATTGCATGTGTGGATGATTATTGCCATTGTTTTACTGAGGTAACCTGTATCTGTGGTCATTTTTTGCTAATTTCTTGTAGATCTGTGGTTAAGATTGGTAATTAGCTTATTACAATCTTGATAGGAAAGGTGTTGTTCAATAAGTTTATTGACTGTCACTCTCCTTGGATTCATGTTTAGAGATCTAGATTTAGCATGTCCTATAAGCTTATATGCATGTTATCTTGAATCTCTTTGTATGTACTAATCGGATCTCACAAGTTTCTTGGCAAGTTCTTTGATTTCAGCTAAGTTGCAGGTTCATACTTTGGAGAGGATGTTGATCTAGTTTGCTTCTTCATTCTCCTCAAAACATTTCAAAGGCATAGTCCCTCGACATTCCACCTGAAATCTCTACTGCGGATCTTCAAGGAAACCAGCACTTTTCTCCTCTTCTTCCTCCCTCAAAATCAACACTTTACCCAGTTACTTGGTTCAGTTCCTAGCTTTGATTTCATTTGGATCCGTTTCATCAAACTAAAATACAAATAGATCTGATATTTCATAGCTCATAACCTAGATCTTGCACTTAAAAAGGTTTCATAAGCATTCTAGATCTAGCTGTAGGGAAATTGTCTTTTTTGCATGAAAATTTAAAGGAAACTTGTAGATCGCATGCATTAGATTTCCTTTCGCTGTTATAAAATTCAATATTCTGCAATATCAGTGCATTTTTTTTGGCTGCACAAACAACAAGCCAAGATCCCAAGGAAAGCTTGCTTTCCTTGGTTCCTTTTCTGCCTGTTTAGCTAGTTTTAACTTCATTTTTTGTGAGATAAGGTAGGCTGATCCAAAGGTACTCTTAAAGTGATTTTGGGAATTTGTTATTATAATATGCTCGCTGTATTTTAGCAATTTTGACAGAAGGGAAAGGAAGCTTCTGTCCGAAGTGGCCTCAGGAGCGCTCAAATCCCCCCAGGGGTCTCCTTTTTCACTAAAAACTCAAGACTTTTCCAAAGTTGTAAAATATTGGTTTCAGCCTGTATAAGGACCAAGAAGTCTCTGATATATCAGTCCTCTGATACTGTAACCATTAATAAATAAAATCATTTTTGGAATAGGCTCTTTCGAGCCCATTCCCCATCCCCCCTGGGGGGATTTGCGTCGGGGTCCTTTTCGTCATTTTCTGCTTATTTCTTTTAAACTAGAATTGATCTAATATGCAAGTTAGTATACTTTAGTTCATTATTAATATCATACTCCATATTTTACATTTCAAAGTAATCATAATACTTACCCCACGATTTCCCGATTGACCCGAAAGGGGAAAGAGATTCGTGGTAGGACTAATTAGAAAACTAGAACTGTGTATCTGTTTTCTATTTTCTATCATTTGTTTATCAACAAATTTAAAATTAACCCCTCCTCGATTCTCCGATTGAGATCCACTTGGATCGAAAGAGGTTCTTGGAGGCTTTTCTTTTAAACAAGAACATCTCAGTTTAAAACTTATTAAAATTGACAAGACTCCAGTGTGTATGCTCTGCACTTGGCTGCGGTTCATCCGATCAGTCAAGCTGTATCAAAAGCACTTGGGTGACTAGTATAATTAGGCCTCACTCTCCCCAACTGACAAACCATCAGGTGAAAATCCAACACCTAGATCAAACCTTTACGGTGGCAAAATACCCAAAGGAAGCGGGAACTTACTGAAAAATGACCTCGGGGCACCGATCTCTATCACACCCTAATGGGTGCGTTACGAACAATAGCCCCAGAGACTCCATTTCAGCCCACATATTCCTTGCGGGTAGCCGTGAAGGTTTAGTTTTGGACATACTCCAAGTACTCTCGGGTATATCTGGAGTCCCCCCTTTGCCTAATTTAATCAACTCATACTTCACATTTAACTTAAAACATACCAAGAGGCAATCGCAAAACATTCACTCCAAGCACATGCAAGCATATTGTTTATATTTTGACTCCATTCTAAAGGCACTGGTTATTTTCTTGTTATATACATATATTGTGTCTCAGCATTGTGCTTTCGTGTGTTTATTTTCATATCTTGTCATCTTTGATTATCCATAAGTTAAATCTTGAACTCCTAAAAAACTCATTCAGTTTAACATCACCTCACTAAGTAAATTGTCCTTAGTAACATAATAGGGTCTACCCCCCTTGGCTCTGTTAGGAGTTGAGCCTAAATGGAGGAGTTAAGAACAAGGTGACAGCTTTGACTCGAGACTTGCCACCAAGGACACACCGAGTGTCTTGAAGATTTCTGCCACGTGATCCAGGTGTGTGAAAGGTGGCAACAATGTGAACGACCGGGGTCTGAATGGGCAGGAAAAACCTTCAAGCATTTCCCCATCCTCTTATCCCAAATCCTCACAGTTTCGTCAAAGGAGCCAGAAACTATAAGATCCGACTGTGGATTGAAATTAACACAAAACACATAATTAGTGTGGCCCTTCAATGTTTTAATGCAATCACCTATGTGGATGTCCCATATGCGTAGGGTTTTGTCTGTTTTGATGCAATCATCTGTGTGGACGTCAAGTAGCATTTTGTCGTCGGAGGCAGAGAAAATGTAATGGGAATCCGACGACCATGCCATGTGGGAGATGTTGTCTGTGTGACCTTGGATCTCTTTCTTCATAATTCCATTGCATGCAGACCATATTCTCATGGTTTTGTCGGCAAAGGAACTCCCCAGTAATTTCCCATCCGCAGAAAATTTGATGCTTGATATTGCCCGCTTGTGTCCTGGTAAAATGTGCTTAAGTTTGTAGGGTTTAAAGTTGTTTCCCAAACCCTTTGCTTCCAAGCCCATTTCCACTTATCAATTTTCAGTTCAGGCGTGTTTCAATCCTGCACTACCTTACCACCTCCCGTATTTGGATTTATGAAGTAATGGTGCTGAGATTTGTTTCACTGTCACAAATGGGTACCAACTAACATGCACCTTGCTGATTTTTGCTTCACTATTACAAAAGGGTACCGATTAATATGCACCTTGACGTGGCAACATTGCAAGTTGCATTTCTCAAATTTCAAATCATTTAAATTCATTTTATTAATAATAAAAAACATATGTTTTTTTAAGAAGCTATAGGGAAAAATCATATAAGGTTTTAGATATTATAAATTCAAATCTATGAGAGATTTTATCGGTTATAGGTTGAAATCCTAACCAATTAGGATATATATCCAAACTAAATTCATATTTAGTTAAAGCATTATTTTAAAAATAAAATATTATTATTAAACTTTTCTTAAATTTTTAATATATTTATTATTAGTACACTTACATAGTTTGTGGTTGGATCATGTAGATAGAGAGTTTGAATTATTTTTTTATTCCTTGTATTCTTCTAGGTAAACGGGTTCAACTTTGAGTTATCTATGCCTAGCTACATGTTATCACCGACATTCTTACTGTTATCCATTTATCAACTTACAGTTATTTTTTATTATTATCTCACATTCTTCTAGTCATCTAACTTGAACTGTTTGTTATCCATTCATCTATGAGTTATCCATGACTATATTTTTGTATCTTGATGTCATATTGAGTAAATTATATGTTTTTAATATGCAAGAAGGATGCCACAACTCAACATGGAGACTAAAAATAGGTTAAAGCAGTGAGGATCCATTGGACTGTAGAGAAAAGCAGTGAGGATCCGTTGCTGAATGTGAATATTGTTGATCATGTGTGAAGCTTGCAACCATCATCAGAGCGTGATCGTGACCTAGTGGTTGTTTCTATTGGCCGGTGGAGAACTGAGTCGCTGGAGGAGAAGACTTCTAGTAAAAGCGAGTGGACAATCGGTTTGTTGCTACTAGAGAGTCGTTGCTGAAGAAACCAGCGTGGAGGTGAGCCGTGTTGATGCTGCTAAACCAATGTGGAGGTGAGATGGCTACGTGATGACTTCTTTCTACTGCCGGGGTGCTGGACTGTGACTATTTTTTCAGATCGTAAGTCTTCCTGCTGACCAGGGAAGAACTGTGACTATTTTTTCAGATCGTAAGTCTTCCGTTTGTGGAAACCGTGTTGATTTGTGCTGTTCTTGCACAAGGAAGAAAGGGTGTCGTTTCTGCACAAGGAAGAAAGGGAGCCATTGCTGTACAAGGAAGAACCAGAACCCATGAGTTGTTGAAAAAAAAAATTGGATATAAGTTTGAATATATATTTCCAATGAAACAGAAATAAAGCAGTGATATATATATAAATTCAAGCCATAACTACAATATGGAGAATATATTAACTGTTTATTTGGGCTGAGAGGGACTAAAGTGTTGCTTATTTTTTGGGGTGTTGTTTATTTTGGGCTGAAAAATATATATTTTTAAAATATTTTAACAATGTCTAGCACAAAGTTTGAGATTGAAAAATTTAATGGTAAAAACAATTTTGAACTTTGGAAGTTAAAGATGCGGGATTTATTTGTTCAACAGGTTTTACAGAGAGATTTAGCCGAGAAATGGAAAAGACCTCTCACCATGACAGAGGATGAATGGGAGGATCCAGATTCCAAAGCGCTAAGCACAATCTGTTTATGTCTTGCGGGTGACGTGTTGTTCAACATTATTGGAGAAACATGAGCAACAAGCCTGTGGAACAAATTAGAAAGTATGTATATGACCAAAAGAGTGACAAACATAATTTTCTTGAAGCGAAAACTTTACGGTATGAGAATGAAAAAAGGTATGAAGATTGTAGATCATTTAAATGTTTTTAACACTCTTATTTTCCAGTTGAGTAGTATGGATGTTAAAATTGATGATTAAGATAAAATAGTGACTCTTTTATGTACTTTACCCAAGTCTTGGGGTCAAGTAATTTCTTCCATTAGCCTTAGTACAACTGATACTTTAGAATTTGACAATGTGGTTGGAGCATTATTTTCTAAGGAATTAAGGAAGAAAACCAGTCTTGAAACCTCTTTGTTAGAATATTTGGTTGTTAGAGGTCGATCCAAGGAGAAAGGAGAATAGTCAAGAGGTACTTCTAGGTCTAAGTCGAATGGAAGAAAGAGTAAATTAAAATGTTGGTACTGTAACAAAATTGATCATCTCAAGAACGACTGTTGGAAGAGACAAGAATCCAAGAAAGATGAATCCAAGTCAGAAGAAAATTCAGTTAAGTTTTCTTATTCAGGTATGATTGATAAGGTTTTGTTTGTTTGTAATAGTTCTAAATGTAGTGAGGAATGGATATTAGATTCTGGTGCTTTGCACCATATTTTTCCTCATAAATATTGGTTTGCTTCCTATCAAACAATTAATGATGGAATAGTTCTTTTAGGAGACAATCATTCATGTAAAACTGTTGGGGTTGGAAGTATTAAAATTAAAATGTTTGATGGAGTAATAAGAACACTTACAGATGTTAGACATGTACCTGAGTTAAAGAAAAATTTAATTTCTTTGGGAGTATTGGATTCTTGTGGTCATAACTTTATAGGTTTTGATGGAACTCTAAAAGTTTCCAATGGTGCTTTACTGGTCATGAAAGAATAGAGGATAGGAAACCTTTACAATCTCGTTGGAAGGACGCAAGTTAATGGTACTGCATTAGTATCTGAAGAAGATTCAGGACCAACTCAATTATGGCATCAACGTCTTGGTCATATGAGTGAAAAAGGACTTCAAGTATTGATGAATCGTAAATTGCTTCCAAACTTGAAAAATCTGAATTTTACGTTTTGTAAACATTGTATATATGGAAAGCAGTGTAGACAAAAGTTTAAAGCAGGTAGTCATGTTAGTAAAGGTGTTCTTGACCACGTTCATTCTGATTTATGGGGTCCGTCTCCTACCATTTCCTATGGGGGAGAAAAATATTATGTATTATTTGTAGATGACTTTTCTAGAAAGGTTTGGGTCTATACCTTAAAAACAAAAGCTGATGTGTTTAATACGTTTAAACAATTTAGAGTTATGGTTGAAGAAAGAACTGGTAGGACAATCAAGTGTTTAAGGACGGATAATGGAGGTGAATTTACTTCTTTGGAGATTTAAAAGTATTTCAAAGATGAAGGGATCGTCAAACACAAAACAAATGTATAAACTCCTTAGCAAAATGGTGTTGCAGAACGCATGGACATGACTCTTCTAGAAAGAGCAAGGAGCATGCTCAGTAATGCTAATTTGGGGCAAGAGTTGTGGGAAGAAGCAATTTCTACTACTTGTTATCCAATAAATCAGTCACCTTCAATGACAATAGATTGTAAAATTCCGAAAGAGGTATGGATTGGTCACTCCTGTGATTATTTGAATTTGAAAATATTTGGTTGTGAAGCTTATGCACTTACTCCTAAAAATAAACGTTCTAAGTTAGACCCTATATCAAACAAGTGCATCTTTGTTGGTTATGATGATGTAATTGAAGGATATAGATTGTGGGGTCCTACTTCCCACAAAACTGTCATTAGAAGAGATGTAATTTTTGATGAATCTTCTCTGATTAAATCCGAAAGTGTAAGAGTTGATGTGGAAAAAGAACAGGTAATATAAAAAAAACTAGATCAATTGGAGAACCAATCTTCGAATGAGTCAAAGAAACAAGAAGAAGTTTTCGGTGAGAGAGAATTCATAGAGGATGAAGAAATTCAAGAAATTGTGGAAACCCCACAGCCTACACCAAGAAGATCATTAAGGGAGAGAAATCCTCCTAAAAGGTATACTAATTTTGTTTCATCTATTTTATCGATTGATTATGGAGAACCTACTTGTTTTCAGGAATCCATTGATTATATTGACAAAGCTAAGTGGAAGGTGGAAATGAAATAATAAATGGCCCTCTCAGGAGAAAAATAAGACATGCGAATTGGTTAAACTCCCAAAAGATAGAAAAATGGTTGGGTGTAAATGGGTCTTCAAATTGAAGAAAGGATTTTATGGTAAGGTTGAAATATACAAAGCGAGATTGGTCACAAAAGGGTACTCTCAGATGGAAGGTATAGACTATCATGAGATTTTTTCACCAGTTGTTAAGCTTGTATCTATTCGTATTGTGTTAGCATTAGTTGCATTGCTTGATTTGGAGTTAGAGAAAATAGATGTTAAAACAACTTTCTTACATGGAGATTTAGATGAGGAGATTTATATGGAACAACCAAAAAGTTTTGTACAACATCAGAAAGGTAGATTAGTTTTCAAGCTAAAGAAATCATTGTATGGCCTGAAACAATCGCCCATGCAATGGTATAAGAAGTTTGATTCTTTCATGGTGAGCTAAGGTTATATTATAAGTGAGTACATGCACACTACACCAAATCCTAGAATTAGCGTCCCATTTAGTGTCCCTTTTTAGTGTAATTTTTTTTTACATTGAGTGGTCAAACTAGACGCTAAATGGGACGCGTCATGGAAAAAACCTAAAGTGTCTCAAAAAATGTCTTGTTTTTCTTCCTAGATAGCATCCTTTATGATGTCCAAAATAGCGTCTATTTTTTTGCTTCCAGAATAGCATCCAACTTTGCTTCCTAAACAACGTTGAGGTCTACTTCCTAAATAGTGTCCTATTTTGCTTCCTAGTGAGTGTCTGCTTTTGCTTCTTAAATGGAATCCCTGTTAGTGCCATATTTTCATCCTTAATATCACCATGTTAGAATCCAAATATTGCATCCATTTTTCTACCACTTTAGCATCCCATTTTGCACCATGTTTTACTTCCAAATATGTGCCAATTTTTGCTTCCAAATTTGCACCAATTTTTGCTTCCTTTTTTGCATCATGTTTTTCTACCAAAATGACGCCAAATATTTCTTCTATTGTTGCACCGTATTTTGTTTCCTATGTAGCGCCATGTTTTGCATCCAAAGTAACGTCTTATTTTGCTACCATATCAACACCATGTTTGGCTTCATCATTAGTGTCACGTGTTGCATCCTTTTTAATGCCTAGTTCTGCGTCTTATTTTGCTACCATATCAATGCCATGTTTGGCTTCATCATTAGCACCACGTGTTGCACCCTTTTTAATGCCTAGTTTCGCATCTCTCATTATTTGGTCACTAATTTAGTCATTTTTCGTAATTTTATATACGAATTTTGGTCATTTTGTTTGGTCACTTATCTCTTATGTTTTGGTTACTAATTTAGTTAGTTTTAACCGATATTATAATATTGTTAGGGCATGGAGGAATTGAACCACCAACCTCCTGCTTGTAAGGCAAGCGCTCTTCCATTGAGCTAGAACTGTTTAAGAATTTGGGAACCTAACTTATAGAGTCCTCTATAATGGTAAAAATGATCATTACACAACTTTGAGTATCTAATGGTCGGAAAAGGATAATAGATTGTATAAGTTCACAATAGATGATGAAGCAGGTTATGAAATCCATAAACCTTTTCTAGGAATTTTGAACAAAACTCAAGAAATTGGCTTAATGGGTTGAAAAAATCACTATTCCCATAACCATTATGTTTGTTTAAGGTTTGATATTTAATCATACTCCATTAAGAGACCCATGATAAGAGGACATGAAGACACATCCTTAAATGAGAATACAATGATATTCAAGAAAAATAACCATTGTTTACACCATATTACAATAAGAGGGTACTGCTGTAATTTTAAGTCATCAACACACTATATAATGATGCTAAAGCTTGGAAAAAATGATTGTAAGAAACCTCAATTCAGAAATACCTTTATTTTCAAGTGAAAATAAGACTTGTACAGAGCCGGAAATGATTGTTGTGTATGATTTTGACACTCATAAAATTTATATTAGCACTCGACTCTCAGAAAATTTTGACACTTGCTAATGATACAAGATTGGAATTGATTTGATATTTGTTTTTATTACAGTAATGTTTGAAGGATTAATTTTTCACCGCAATGTGCTAATCTCAAGTGATCTCAAGGAATGTTTTCGACATTTATGAGTCACTTAACATTTTACTCTTTGCACGGTACTATGTGATCCTGAGATTTATTAAGTATAGAAAATGATGAATTACAAATTTGAGAAATGGACTACTTATTTCAATCCTTAACAAAGGTGGTTAAAATGAACTGAAACAACTGCTACTTAAAAATGAAGGACAAGATACCAGAGACTAATCACATCCTTGACTTGTTTGAAAAGGCTAGTGTCAATCATATTTAGGGAATTTAAACAAACTCGTGCATTTCCTAGTCAACAAGAAAATTGAAAATCAACCAAATTAAATAATTATAGAAATATTTGTTGGAGAAAGATGAGAACCTTGTGGTGAAAGAAATGAAAATATGTGCTTAGCTTGGGCAGTTACTATTCAGCTGCCAAATATTGGAGATATCTTTGGTAAATGTGTTTCATATCAAGTAAAGTCTTTGGCTGGTTAGTTAGAGACATGAAGGTCATCACACTCAATAATTAAAAGGAAGTGCATTTAGTGACAGTGGCTCAGTCACTCACTTTAGCATGAATCCAAGCGTGGCTATAACATTTTAAAGTGAGCACAACCATATTTACTCTCCCACCTCCAACAATAGTAGCTACTCTTCCCAAAAAGGTTTCTCATATAAGATAAATGGCACCCCCAAAGGCAGCAAGAAATGGTGTTAATACAAATCCTTGATAGTGGAAACAAGACTGCCAAAGGATTTCCAAGTGAAAGTGGGAAATTTGTCGGCTTCTTTGATAGAAATCAAAGGTGGATATCATGCAGAAGCAGTTGAAACTGAGTTGAATGGACTCCAATGTGTGCTTAGGAACATGATTGCTGAAGTGAGAGGCTGCTTCCTCCTAAATCCATAAATTAAATTCTCTTACCCTCTGTTTCTTTCCCTTAACTACCAATCAACATAATTTGCTGAAGTACTTCAGAAATCGCCTTTGATTAGAAGACGGTGGCAAAATATTCCTAGGGTAAAGTTTTAGCTCTAGATAAAAGGCCCTCTATTTGATTTTATTCATAATATCTAAATATTTGAGGAGCTAACCGAATCCATGGTTACATGTTGAAGGGCATATTTCAAAGAGTACAATTGACCTACAAAGCAAACTTTTTTGAAATTTGTTATTTTTATACAAAAGCTAATTTGTACTGCAAACTAACATAAATCATGTAGAAAAATAAATAAACTTCTAATCGGATTCACTATAGTTGCAGTATAATATTATTCTCAGCTTGACCGTATTTGTAAGCTAGTGCAAAAGATGCTCAAATTTAAAACCATTTAAACTAAATAAGTGACTAACCTTCCTGTCGATCCAAATGTTTTGACATAGTGTATCAAAGCTTGTGTCATGTCTTGTCCTTTGAGAGTACAAGCCATGCAAATGTATAAGCTCTACTATATGAGTTTACATACTTCCCTATAGTCACCTGCAACATATCATGTCATTCCTTGCATGCATGATCATGATCAGCACAATAAGTATGGAAGCCATTTCTAAGAGACTCATGTGGATTCCACTCAACTACCCATTTCCATTTGAGAACTTAACCACATTACTTATAAAGCTAATTACCTCAGTCTTAGCAATTGATTTTCGCTTTTAGGGTCATGTTGCTCCCTTGCATGACACCTTGTGGTTTTATAAAGGGAGAATGTTTTGGTCTGCTAGTGTTAGTGTTTGAGGCCAATCTTACTTCTTTGTAAAAGAAAGTTTTGCAATAGGTTGGCCACTTGATTCCGAATTATTTGATGGTAGGAGTTTCAATTTTCATATAGGGGTTTACTATTTTATCTGCGGTTTCTCCTTGTGGTGGTGCTCTATCTGTTGAATTTTTCCTTTTGTAAAAAGCTCCATTTTCAATGTTTTATAACTAAAAAGAAGAAGCATGTTCCAAAAAAGGTTATTAATACAATGAGTAGGGAAATAGGGCCACTATAACAATCCCCAAAGCTAAAACAAATGTCTACAACAAGTATGAAAGACATGCATCCCACAACACACATAAATTCTCTATGGAAGTTTCTGGTAATCAAGTGGCTCATAAGTGGTAACTAAACATTAAGATTTCTTTGCTTGACATATGAACACTGATCTCATGTCTATCTCGTCTAACTCCAATCCATTGGCACCTACACTCTCTAATTTTCCTGGCAAAGTGAACAAAGAGTATCAAACTTCACTGCTTAATCCAAATTCTAGAAGTACAACCAGCAAGGGTAAGAATCAAGAGTACAATCATGTTCACTCCATTGATATCCTTAGGTGACCCAATGGATGGAAATATGACTTCTAATACATTACGTGACATGTACAGTGAAGGAAGTGCCCAAGCCATCTCTAAGCTGAACTGAAAATTACAAGAATAAAATAAAATACATCACAAAATTACAAAAATGTGAGCAAATAAGCAGTGCATCAACAATATAGGTTTCTATCACTAAGTTGCAAACAAGTGTCAATGATCAGCTTTCCTGGTCTAGCACTATAAAGTCTTCCACTCCATCTCCCAGAATGCCATATGCAAAGTGTGTGGAGGTATGGGATTTTCTTGTCCGAATCTGTATGGCAGTGAAGATCCTCGCAAAGCACAGGATGCATTTCTCATATCATTCAAGGCCGATCTTCAATCATCTCAGAGAAAATGTTTGCTTCAAATCTGTAGACTATCAGTCTGGGTTCCCTTCATTAACACAAATAAAATGACATGAGGTGAAATGCCAAATGAAAATCTCCTACACTGTTCATTGAGCATGGATTCCACATTCTTTTAGTTTGGAATGGTCTTCAACGAGTTTCATTGTGCCATTTCATTATGACTCTGTTTTTGTATTCCACATTCAATGCTCACCCTTGTCAGTCACCTTTCTTTGTTTCTAAAATTGTGAATATTCTACTGTTTGTCACTATGAAAAGTTAAAACCCATCAGTGTCAATCAACTTCAATTTATTCATATTTTTCTTTGCAAACTTTTATGAATCTTGTATTTTCTACCACGGTTTATTGTCACATATTCCAATCAATCTCCTTATGATTGCAAGTTTTCATGGGTTCTTTGTACGTGTGTCTTATTATTGGTATAATTTTAAGCTACTTTAGGTAAGGATATAATCAATGGTGATTGGTTGAGAAAGATAATCCCTTCTGATATTCTCTCTTTGGAATTCAAGTGGAGCCTTCTAGACACAACAAAATCAACATACTTAAATTCAATATTTCTAGCAGGAAACAATAGGGAACCATAACATAAATCCATGCCATAATAAAATACAAATTGGTCAAAGACAATATGTGAGCTTCTTCCAAATGTTTTTTCTTTCCGACACTTATGCATGAAAAGTAGATTTAGAAGAAAACCCCTTATCCTTAGGATTTCTGCTACCGTTGTGAGGGTTTGAGGTTCCCCCATAGTCTTTTCAAGCACTAGCCACTTTCACTGCAGCCATGTGTTAGATGATCTAGGTTTATTTGCATTTAGTTCACTGTCAATATTGTTGGTCTTTCCTGCCAATAAGGTGGGGCCTCATAGTCGCCAACATTCTCACAGCTGCACACTCTGTTTAAGGAGATATCCTAAGATAATTTTTCAGATATATTTTAATAGCCAATTTAGTAAACCGTACAACACAACTACTCTGTTAGAGAAAGGATATCTGATACTTAGAGCATCTATATAGAAGATAATTTATTTGATGGACCACCCTGAGCGGGTTGGACTAAGGAAAATATCATTTACTCATTTACACCCCACCTAGATCGTCAAACTCACAATCTTCAACCGATGGAAACCCTCATATTTCTCACTATGGTTACAAGGCAGATGAAGGTTCAAATTTAGTTTGGATGAGACATAAATGTGCATCTCTATATTTTGACGCCAAAAATCACTGATCTCAATGGATCATCTTGATTTTAGACTCTCTTGACATGCTATAAAAGCCAATTAGAGCCAAAAATATAGAATACAACTCTGAACCATTATGATAAATTTGAGAGACACAAAATCTTCCACAGCCAGTACTTATTTGGAGTCTACATTGTCTATTACCGCCTCTCAAGTCTCAACACTGTAATCTATAGGAGGATATTCATCTGGACCATGCCTACTGACTAATCTAGATCTGACCTATAAGGAACACAAAAATTTCCCTTATGATACTTGACCTCTGAATTCTTTCCTAAAATTTTAGAAAACACACTAGGAACAAATGCCAAAATAACTGAATAGGATTTGCACTTACAAGCATAATAAAAAACAAAGGTGTCATAATATACATCACACTTCTTACTGTAATCATGTGAACAATAATATCTACTATTATTTTTTGCACTATTAACATGCATTCCTCATGGGAATTGTTTCTTGACAGCCAACGGGAAATAAATCTGTGCACTATAAATCAATAAAATTGATATTGTTGTTGAAAGATGAAGTATGTCTTCTCATTTGAAAAAAAGAAGCACACAAGAACACTGCATTTGTGCATCGGAAAAAGACAATTGTTCAGTGATGTGATGCTTATTCCTTTGCTAAAAGGCTGGACATTACAAGAAGATAAAATGAACTGAGGGTGTATCAAGCACTGATATTGTTGGCCGAATGCTACTTGGTGTTGGAAATAGATTCACTAGTGACATTCATACTCATGCTTCTTTATAGCGGAAATTTATCTATGGGCAGAGTCACGAAACTGAGAGTGGGGGTGATTCTAGTGGAACTGAATTTCTCATTTTTTTCCTACATCAAGATGCATTGTGAAGGTTTTAAATGGAAAGGGACCTAGACCAAATGCACACATTGTCTACTTTGATGGTGCATTTGATCTCTTACACCATGTGAAGATACTCAAATATCAAACTGTCAGAAACCACAGATGCAAAATTGCCAGTATTGCACATAAGTGACTGTGGTATTGTCCCTACTATGATCGAAAGGTAAGTTTATTCCAAATAAATCCATCTTCATCATTGTCATTTCCTTTATTGTCTCTTCCACGGTCTTACAACAAATTTGAAGGCTATTTAATTGAAATCACAACAACAATTTAATTGAAATCACACAACAAGCATGAGTGTTTATCACAACATCATTCGAAAATTTACATCACAAAATGTACTATTGTATACATTTATGATATAATCTATACTTTTTTCTACAAAAGTAGAGAAGAGAACATTATACCCATATTACATACTATTTTTTACCATCTTAGTCTACTTTAGTATAATACTATGTATGTCATGTGAATAGTTAAACTTGGGAATTGATAAGGACTTACAGCCTCAAGCCAGTGCTGGACAGCCAGTTCACGAGCATTTGCATCTTTAGATAACCCCTTGCAAACCTGTAAACCAGAATTTATCAATTTGAAAAAATTCTTCTGAAATGGAAAAAGCTTGTTCTGTAAATGCTTAAGTGACATCCACACAAATGTATGATAATATGCCATGAGTGCATAATAGAACTTTTTAATGTGTTATAATTAATATAGAACATAGACTATGAGGGGAAAGATGTTAGCATTTATGTATTCTTTTATAAAATATGCCTTTTCTGAGCGAAAATTGAAAATTGGCCAATGGGAAACTATTTTTCCTTGAATATGGCTATTGTAGTTGTATATCATTAGTTTACATACAACTATAAACACTTAATAGTCTCAACTGGTGAGAAGGTACTCTAGTATATTGAGAATTCATGGGTGGCAAGGCCTATCCAAAAGTATCTCTATCCATTTCAAAATTTATAGTCAGTGAGCTGGGCTGAATCAAGTGATGTTAAGGGTCTGTGCTGTCTCTTTGTAAAATGATCCATGACAGTATGTGGACATGTTTTCTATTATATGGATAGGTTTGTGGAAGATTGCATTATGTAGCTTCAGTTTAGGCTGGTTAACAATTTCAAATATTGCAAAAGAGCTATGAGCCTCAATGATGTATATTTTAATTTCATCTTGAAGTAACAAATATAATGTTTTTTTTTCATGGAAAAAATAGTACATGCTGAATTTAATACTTAAATTTTGAAGGTTTAATCATTTGTTATTCATTTATTTTCAAAGAACAACTCGAAGCTCATATAAACAAAATGAGTCATATTCAAAATCAGTTCAAAATTGGATAGATCTTCAGAACCTGAATAACAAACAGTATGTTTGGTAGACGGTTTTCTGTCTCATTGAGACGGCATGCCAATAAGGCATAATGAGATCTTAACCAAGAAAGTATTACAGTAGATAAGAGCAGTAATGACTAACACTTACCAAGAAGCACAAAAGGTGATGTGCAGGAGCATTTGACATTAACTGCAAATCATTTGGAGAATTTTTATAGTGGGAAGCTACATAAATTGCCATCATCCACTGCAACAATCCAGGAAGACATGTTAGGTCCATGCCATCAAATGCCTCTAAAATGACATGTAAAATTTGGACTAAAGCTCTTAAAAAAACTGTCATAACTCTCACCTTCAGAAACATTTCACTGGATTTGTGATAAGAAAAAAGAGTGTCACGGTTGACATATTAAAGTTGGCATTCACTTGGGTGTGGAAGTCTACACATGAAAAACAAATAAGTACAATATCAAATCCTATCTACACTGTTCTACCATGGCATGTATGCTATTTGTAATAGCTTCTAATATTAAAATATAGAAATTTATATTCACACTTGCCATCAATGTTCAGAATATAATTTGCAGCATCTAAACATAGCAATTTGTGAAGCCAAGATTCACATTCCCCCTCTAATGGAAAAACAAATAGAAATGCAAAATAACCATGGGACCAATTGGCCAACAAAATAAATAGTAACTACTTGATAAAATTGGCTATCAATCAATACACTATCACACATCAGACTAATATTTGGAAAAATTGTTGTTTTCTTTGTTTAAATTTATTTATTTTTTGTAAATTTATGTTATTTTCTAGGCACTTTTAGTAGGAGTACTAGTAGAATTAGTTTTTTTATCAAAACGGTAATTTTTTTTCTTTACTTGTAAATATAGACGTCATTGATTTAAAAATGCATTATTATAATTGATTATTGATCTTTCTGTATGCAGTGAGAGTTCCATCCTTCCAACTTTGATGTGGAATATTATTGCAATAACTCAGAGCTTATAGCTTCTTTCTATCAACATCTTGTGGTCCAAACGAGGGTAAAGAATCTATTTATAGAAGATATAGATGTTGGAATTGACAATTACATTGATCTTGGATTTGAATAGAATATCATTCTAGGATCATTAGAGAGGGATTTGCAGTGGCTAAAGGTTCATATTAGTATGCAACAGTCTGAGAGCATATAGTTGAATTCCAAAGTACTATGGTGAGTTGCAACTTAAAATAGAGTACTCCAAAAGATGGCGCTATTTCAACTTATTGGTTGATAATAGAATTAGATATACATGTGCAAAGGAAACAAGAACGTAGTTGCTAGCAATGAAGTTGCCTTTGGGTTCACTTTTTATCTAGCAACAAGAACATAGTTAGTTGAAAATGAGCCTAGAATTGCCAATTTATATGAAGATTAGGGTGGTCCTCTTTGTACTTAAATATCCTTTAACAATATCAATATTTATTGGGACAACTTAAACTTTTAGGACGTTCTCACATATTAACTTTTAAGCCCTCTTCTGGTCTTTCACCACTAGACGCGTAAAAGTTACTTGAACGAAAATTAGATTTGAGTTCTGGAAAATTAATAGTTTGACCCTCAAGAAAAGCAGTTTTATCGTGTATCATAAGTAGAATAACTCTGACCTTAAACAATGCTGAGGGTGAACTGTAGATGGATTTAAACAATGTTGATAGTGTGATGTAGATGGCTGGAACAACTGCAATAACATGTCCTCCAAGTTTGCATGTACTATATATGACAGTCCTTGAATTGTGGAGTTCAACCCAGCAGTAGTCCAAAATCCAATCCACATGGAAACATAGTATAACAACAAATCACGCCCTCTATATTTGAATCTCTTGAGTAGTGATGATAAGGTTTGAATGATCGTTGTAGCAGTTGTAGCGAGCCCTTGGAATGTATGTGGCAATGGCAAGAAGTGCAATCACATCCCACAATGAGAGTAGAGGCTCCCATGACTAGATCATGCCTTTATGTGATGCATGCAGCTCCTGAAATGGATGACACAAATTCCTCAAGATAGATCTGGTCTGCAAATAAATGCATCACTGCTAGCTCGATAGATAATTCCCCTAATGAAGAAGATTGGGAATCCAAACACTAGATTTGACTTTCAAATACCATGAACTCTATTTTTTTCTTTGAATATCAGTCGTGCAAGGTAATTCGCAGTAGTGGATGGTTGGATCTCATCCATGTATGATAGATCGTTGCTCACAGTTGGTGTTTTCTTTATGACAAGGGAATGATGCTCCTATAGATGTCCACGACTTCAAATAGAGTCCACACAACAGTTACAAGTGAGATTGCTGCTCCATTAATTAATCTGACGTGCCCTTCACAAGCCCAGCTTTCGTTTAACTACACCTAATTCAGATGCTAGCTGATTTGGGATAGACACCCCACTAAGAATCACCCACCAATACTGGAATACGACTGCTAATAAGTCCATAAACTTAGCAAATAACATGCCCTTTCTTAATGGTGATGCCTGCCCTAACAATGAAGAATATGCCTAGCTGTGTAGTAAGTTAATTTTCTTCCCTAAAACATCACAAAATTATCAGCAATGAAGCACACAATGATAGATTCGTATGGTCTATCCTGCCACCAATTAATCGAAACTTCTAACTTTCAAATAAAACTCATGCGTTTTTCATGCAAACCTTAATTTTTCCCCAGGGTTAAGGGATTAAACATACCAATGTATTGTCAAGTGTTCCAACTAGAATAAACTTGCCATTTGGAGAAAAATTGACAAATGAAACTAGGGGTTCTCATCATCATTGAGCATCTTCAAGCAATGGCCGGTGGAAGAATCCCAAATACTGCAGAGCCCATTATAACTGTTGGAAACTATCAACGACCCATTCCGGTTGATGTGAACGACCGAGGTCTGAATGGGCAGGAAAAACCTTCAAGCATTTCCCCGTCCTCACATCCCAAATCCTCACAGTTTCGTCAAAGGAGCCAGAAACTATAAGATCCGACTGCAGATTGAAATTAACACAGAACACATAATTAGTGTGGCCCTTCAATGTTTTAATGCAATCACCTATGTGGACGTCCCATATGCGTAGGGTTTTGTCTGTTTTGATGCAATCACCTGTGTGGACATTGCGTAGTGTTTTGTCGTCGGAGGCAGAGAGATGTAATGGGAATCCGACGACCATGCCATGTGGGAGATGTTGTCCGTGTGACCTTGGATCTCCTTGTTCATAATTCCATTGCATGCAGACCATATTCTCACAGTTTTGTCGGCAAAGGAACTCCCCAGTAATTTCCCATCCGTAGAAAATTTGACGCTTGATATTGCCTGCTTGTGTCCTGGTAAAATGTGCTTCAGCTTGTAGGGTTTAAAGTTGTTTCCTGAACCCTTTACTTCCAAGCCCATTTCCACTTATCAATTTTCAATTCAGTCGTGTTTCAGTCCCGCACTACCTTACCACCTCCCATATTTGGATTTATGAAGTAATGGCACTGAGATTTGTTTCACTGTCACAAATGGGTACCAACTAACATGCACCTCGTTGATTTTTGCTTCACTATTACAAATGGGTACCGATTAATATGCACCTTGATGTGGCAACATTGCAAGTTGCATTTCTCAAATTTCAAATCATTTAAATTCATTTTATTAATAATAAAAAACATATGTTTTTTTAAGAAGCTATAGGGCAAAATCATATAAGGTTTTAGATATTATAAATTCAAATCTATGAGATATTTTATCGGTTATAGGTTGAAATCCTAACCAATTAGGATGTATATCCAAACTAAATTCATATTTAGTTAAAGCATTATTTTAAAAATAAAATATTATTATTAAACTTTTCTTAAATTTTTTAATATATTTATTATTAGTACACTTACATAGTTTGTGGTTGGATCATGTAGATAGAGAGTTTTAATTATTTTTTTATTCCTCGTATTCTTTTAGGTAAACGGGTTCAACTTTGAGTTATCTATGCCTAGCTACATGTTATCACCGACATTCTTACTGTTATCCATTTATCAACTTACAGTTATTATTATTATTTATCTCACATTCTTCTAGTCATCTACCTTGAATTGTTTGTTATCCATTCATCTATGAGTTATCCATGACTATATTTTTGTATCTTGATGTCATATTGAGTAAATTATATGTTTTTAATATGCAAGAAGGATGCCACAACTCAACATGGAGACTAAAACATGTTAAACATCTCAAATTACAAATTTGATAGGTGCAAAATTCATAATAATGATATCATCCAATGTGGTAGTTAATAATCATAGTGTATTAGGGTGTTGAGTTAATAGTCTATATTATTATAGCTACAATAATGGCTTTTCCCAAAGAATCAGGATTTGACATTATTACCTCCAATTGGATTTATGAACTCATATTTGAGATGTAGACCTTTCACACTAATCATCATAATCATCACCACCACCACCACCACCACCACCATCATCTTCATCATCATCCTCATCCTCATCATCATCAGCATCATCATCCTCATCATCAATGTCATATTCATCGTCTTCATAATCATCAACATCTTCGTCATGATCTTCATCATTAGCATCATCACCCTCTTCCTCCTCATCATCATATTCATCATCATCATCTTCATCATCTTCATCATCCTCATCCTCACATCATCATCCTCATAATCCTCATCGTCATCGTCATCGTCATCGTCATCTTCATCATCTTCATAATCACCAACATCTTCGTCATGATCCTCATCATCAGCGTCCTCACCCTCTTCCTCATCAACATCACCATCTTCATCATCATACTCATACTCCACATCACCATATTCATCATCATCCTCATCCTCATCATCATCATAATACTCATCCTCATCCTCGTCATCATCATCCTTGTCATCATCATCATCTTCATCCTCATCATCCTCGTCATCATCATCATCGTCATCACCATCTTCGTCATCATCATCATCCTCATCATCATCGTTGTCATCATCATCATTATCGTCATCCTCGTCATCAATGTCATTGTCATTTTCACCATCATCAACATCGTTTCCATCGTTTCCCACCTATCCCTTGAAATCTGTCGTAATAACACAATATGACTAGCTAAATGCAAAGAGATAAAATGAGATAGTATCAATAGCTTTAGAGTGCTTGGAAATACATATACCCTAATAATGATTTTGGATCATATCAATTTATTAGACTTTATTCAAGCCTATATATTGTAGTGTTCTTTATATTCATTGTAGTGTACATCATTGTAATGTAGAGTGCTCCATGTGGGATTTCCATGTTGGGAGTAATCCCCTTAGGTTCGTTGGAAATATCTTGAACTAATAATTTTTCCTTTGTATGGCCAGTAGTTACGAAGGAAGGATTTCATCCAATTGGAGATTTCAAGGTCAATATAAATACAATTATAAGGCCAAAATACTTATCAAATTACTAAGATGTTTAGTATATGTTACACATTTTCCAACATTATAAGCATACAAATTGACATTGAATCCAACTACACACATAATAGTATGTTTTATTGCTTATAACAAGCACCTTAATTAACCTTCTGAATAAAACAATTTTCTTAGCATCACCTTTTACCTCTTATGTGGTAGTAAAACATTATAGGTTTAGGTCATAAATCCAATTTTAAGCTTTGGTTCTACTATATTAATTAAATAGTTTATATTTTGTATTTTTTACTAATCAAATAGCAACTTTTTATTAATAAATTTTTTTATTATTATATATTTTGTATTTTCAAACTAACCAAACTACCCACGCGTGTTAATATAAATAATATTAACTTTTATCCTTTAGCACTTAGCTCTCAACATATTCACACATGACCTTAACTTCAGGTCCTGGTCCCTAACACACTCATGAAGAATGGTTTTGCTTGTATGGGAGCTTGGATTGTGAAGCAATATGATCTTGACATGTCACTGTCCATCTCAATGCCACGTTCTCCAAAAGGTTAGGGGGGATGACACGTCACTGTCCATACGTTTGCTTCAATGCCATGTTCGCCTCTCTGTCCATCTCAATGCCATGTTTGCTTCAAATCAATGCTCACCACATTTGCTTCAATGCCAATGATGAAGATGATGATGAGATGAATGACGATATAGATAATGATGATGAAGACGATGGCAATGACAATGAAGTTGAAAATGATGATGATGATGATGATGATGATGATAGTAATGATGACAATGATAGTTACGATGACAATGAGAATGATATGAATGATGATGATGATGATGATCCTTATAAGAAAGTGTTGGTAGAGGTTAATAAACCCAATTTCACTACAAGCTCCAAGATTAAAATGTTCTCAATCATAGTTATAAGTTATGCATGCTTAAAATTGTAACCATTCCACTTGTTATGCATGCTTTAAATGGTAGCCATATCCCATATGCTTTAAATGATGATGATGATGAACTAGATGACAATGACAGTGATGTTGTTTTTTATGATGGAAATGATGGAAATGATGATGATGATGATCATAGGCATCATCGACATCATTGTCATTTCCATCATTATTACCAAAATAGTCATCATCAGTGTCATAATCATCATTCATGTCAACATCATCGTCATTGTCATTGACATCATCATCATCATCATTATCATAATCATCTCTTTAAGAAGCCTATTGTGAGGCTTCAAGGTTGCTCTAGTTTGATATCTCAGATAAGCTATGTCATCGACTCAAAATCCTTCACTTATGAGGAGGCATACAAACAACAAGCTTGGAAAGATGTTATGAACTCCAGTTAATAATGACATGTGGAAAGTGGTTCTCAACTAACCTTAGATTTGGCATTGGCAATAGGTTGATTCCACGAGTTCAAAATCCTACTAAGCTAAGAGAAACAACAACATACATGAGGAATCACATCTCCGAGGCTCCATTGGGAGTTCATATCCCCTTGTCTTCGAACATGTTTTTGAATGCATGTGTCTAAGCAATGGGTCTATTCATGTCCCCAATCAATCCAAAAGTACTATCACATGAATCATGATAATTGACATTGGAATCGATATATATGTCGTTATGTCAGACGTTTGCCGAACACAATTCCTAGCTCTAAACCTAGTGCAATTCCTAGCGTTGGTCCTTTCAAAATTTCTGGCATTATTCTAGGTGTTATACTTGGATATATACCTGGCACTATGTTGGATGTTTTCTAGGCACAATTCTTGGAACTATACTTGGCACTATGCTGTATGTTTTCTTGCCGAAATTCATGGCACAATTCCTGTCGCTAACCATGGATTAATATATGGTGTTATGCTATTCAAGACGTTTTTTTGGAGGCTATTCTTGGCGTTATATGGGATGTTTTTTGGACGCTAATCGAGACGTTAATTTGGATGCTAATTGGAATGATAATTATGGCGATAATTGGGACGTTAATTGTGATGCTAATTAGCGTCCAAAATAACGTCAACTTTTAAAAAGGGATGCTAATTAGGATGCTAATTGGGACGATATTTTGGACGCTAATTAGCGTCCAAAATAGCGCCAACTTTTAAAAAGAGACGCAAATAACGCCATTAAAAGCGCTATCCCATGGAAAAGCGTCCACTTTGTCCAAAAAATGATGAAAAATACACTAAAAGTGATAGTGGACGCTAAAAAAGAAGCTAAAAGAGACGCTAATCACAGGGTTTTGTTGTAGTGATGATCATTGTTTATACTTCAAAAAGTTGAATGATATATTCATTATCTTAGTATTGTATGTTGACGATATGCTTATTGTGAGCAAAAGCATGGACGAGATTAACAGGTTGAAGGATCAGATGGCTAGGATTTTTGATATGAAGGATCTTGGAGCTGCAAAACAAAGCTTGGGTATTGAGATACACAGAGACAGAAAAAATGGTAAGATCAAGTTTTCACAAGAGAAGTATGTTGAGAAAATACTTGAAAGATTCGAAATGAATAAGGCAAAGCCTGTCACTGTTCCTTTGACTTCCCATTTTAAACTTTTTTCAAGTTTATGTCCTAGTAGTGTTGAAGAAAATGATTAATTGTCTCGTGTACCATATGCCAATACAATAGGATGCTTAATGTATGCAATGGTGTGTACTAGACCTGATATTTCACATGCAGTAGGTGTTGTTAGTATGTACAAGAAAAATCCAAGGAAGAAACATTGGAATGCAGTGAAATGGGTGCTTCTATACCTAAGAGACACAAATGACTATTGTATCACCTTTCTACCTAAAATTTGTGCTATTGCAACCTCTTCGCTGTCTCTTCTACCTAAAATTTGTGCTATTGCAACCTCTTCGCTGTCTCTTCTAGTGTGGGTGTTAGCTGTTTTTGACCACTCACCTTCAGTTCTTCATCATTCGCTACATCGTTTCCCTCATCCAGCTTGTGGGCATTTGCTGGGCATGCCACCAATTCACCTTTCACGCTTCTATTGCTGCTTCTTCCTTCATTTAGGATGCGATCGTTTCCTGTGCGCTGCAGCGATTCACCTTTAATTCTCTCATTGTCTCCTTCGCCCACGGGTATGCCCGGCGCCCGCAGTTCATCTTTCACACTGTCGTTGTTGTTTCTTACACCATCTACATTTTGGGCATGTAATAGTTTAGCGAGTTTCCTTCCATGTTTGTTGCTAATGCCACAAAGAACATCCCTTCTCTCAGCAGATGCGACCTCTCTGCTAGTCCAAAGATCTGGTCGTTAGCTGGGTAAAGATGCAAGCATGTCCTATGCCCCACCCATGCAGGCCCTAATTGGCAGGGAATTAGTTGCTTACGAATTTCGTTCTTGTTTATTTATTATTCGACTGAATTTTTCTATATAGTCTATAATTAAAATATCATATAAAATTCAAGATGTCTAAGCTTACAAATTTTTTTTATAGTTATTTATTTTAAGATGTATATTTTTTTTTCATTTAAATATTAAACATCATTTTTAAAAATATATTTATTTGAAATCTTATGTAATAATGTTATAGGTCAAATAGTAAATCATTGGTAAATATAATCCATCACATCAAATAACATAACCATGGGTTATATTTGACTGATTCTAATAATTATAAAAATTTCAATAAATATAGTTTTAATTAGTATGTATTTGGTAATGTTTAATGTTTAAATGTGATAAAAAAATATGAGTTATAAAAAAATTTAAACTTTTTATGGAAAAATAACAATTAGCTCAATAGCTCGATCCATCTGTTTTCATATTTTAAATTTTTTTGAGCTAATTAGATAATATTTAGATGGAAGGTTTTGCAAACCCTCGATCCAGTTTTTATAAAAAGTTAGATTGAGTGCCTCTTCTTTTTTCTATGTTCGCACCCTACTCTTACAAAAAAGTGTTACGCATCTTCATGGGAACACTCAGTGGACATATCTTTGTCTTTTGAGTTTAAGTCCATTATAATTCTATCAACACCCTATTAAGATTAATTAATCCTCCTTTGTCCAATATAATCTATTTGGTCATTATTACTGTACTAGAGCGTGCGGGACACACCTAGAGGTTATCTGCCACTTACTGCATGTGCATGCATGATTTTATGTGCCTCTGGGAGCAATCCCTCACCAATCCCTACATTATAGGAGTCCACTCTGAGTGCCACCAGCAACAACCATCAGTTGGTTGTGGTAGGTAATCAATTATGCTGAGTTAACCTCCAGTTACAATCAGTTAGATCACTTTCAGTTAGCCTAACGCCAGTTTTGCATGCATGCAGGGAGAGTGGCACCTTTTTCCCACCTACCTCATCAATTAACTGATCTAGACATCCGGAGTTAGACTACTGAGCTCCAGCAGTGATTTAGACACACTGAATTAGCTAATCAGTCAACTAGAACTGATAGATTCGAATCTTATCTTTAGCATTCGAATTCTATTCATTTTATAATCATTGTATTATTGATTAATGATTGAAGATTAATGTTGTGATTATCTGAGCAAATCTTGTCCGGTTTATCTAAAATTTGTGACATGAATTTCCCGTTCAATGTACATTCTCTTTGATTATTCCACTACATAATTCCCTTCCTATAGATTTCATATTTTCCTATAGATCAATGGTTCACAAATTTAACAGACCCATTCAAACCATTGATGGTATATTGATCCCCCCTCCTTATAATTCACATTAAACATAGCCAAATTTGTAGCATAGCATTCAACACACCACTTGTGTTGTTTCTATGTAGATAAAATTGGAATATTTCTATAAGTATGGGAAAAATAAAATGGTCATCTTATTTGAAGAGGATATTTGAAGAGTATATGACAATGTGTCATTTCGTTCATCCATTGCATTCCAAATCCAATTCATCATCCCCCAACAATGGTACATTAACGACACTAATCTTGGATACTTGCAATTTCCAAATTTATTAGCATTTCATTTATCCATCATAAGAAATAGGTCATCTTTACACTGGGAATCTCTAGGTAAGACACTTGGAAATAAATAAATAAAAATGCGAGGAGAGTACAAGGAAACATCTTCTTTACCTGGAAAAATATTGTCCTTTCTACTATCATATTTATTTCCTCGCATTACCCATCATGGATTATAGTGAGTAAAGTCTCATCGATGCCCCACACTTTGAAAAGACTAACTACAACAAATTGCAAACACCGTGGCCCATTGTGCACATACAAAATAAAATTTATATAATCTTTAGCCAACTTTGAATGAAGATATATGTCAATATTAAGATATTTAAACACTTAGGAGTTAGTTAAGATCAACTTGTCATTATATATATCCATTAGGTAAAGTGTGTTTTTCTAGTATGCATTTGTATATATGTAATATGAGGACCATGATATGTTCTTGACATAGAGTGATCCAACAATTCATCTTCTCCTCAATCTTAACACCCATTCATCTGTGGCTTAACACCCAATTGGTCCATCATCTCTATTCAAAGAGCATGGAGGATCATTTGCTATTTGATCATTTATGAAAAGCTCATTTGATATTCTTTTTGTTGCATAATAATGTTGTCTCAAGTTTCAATTTGGCTGGGGCCATGGAGTGATTCCCTCTTCGAGGGTTTAAACCACATAAAACATTAGTGTGTTGATATGTGATATATTTGTGTGAGCGAATGCTCAAGGTGTTCGATCTTTTGGAGGCATCATGTGATAGTCCAACATGGTATTAAACCTCGTATGAAGTTCTACAGCCATTGGTGGTATAGATCTCAAACCGGTGTTGTCGAGGTCGTGAAAGGATTTCTGGTCTTGATATTTTTATGTATTTATGGGTTGTGAGAGGTGTGCCATTGCATCCAAAGTGTTGTTTCTGATTGGAAAGAATTTTTGTTTGAATGAAAAATGTTTCAATTTTTCCCAAGATATGGCCATTTTACCAGATCTAGAGGTATATTGTTTACAATTACGCATTTTTAATATTTTTCTCATATTCTTTTAGATTTTTGCTTATTTTCTATTTTATTTTCGATCTTCCTATGCTCTTTACTGTGTGCTCTATGTGAACTTGGAAAAATAGAAATAGAATGGAAAGGGTTTTCTTTACTGCGTAAGCTCTTTGTTATGCGCTTTGTGCGAACTCTGTAAACTAGAAATAATGAGAAAACTTGCATTTTGGGAATGCTAACCAAGGACTAACCCCAAATATGAACATTTTAGTTTCATACTTTTTTTGTTTTGTTTTTGGGTGGTTGTTGAAAGTGTCTTGCAAGCTAAAATTTAGTTTTGTTTTGGGTAGGAATGCTCTCGTAACAACAACAACACCCCATTCTCATCCATAATATTACTTTTATCCCTAAATTCCGCACTAGGTTGCTATAGTACAAAGTTATAGCACCTCAATTGTTGCATGATTTTGTCAATTGGTTGGTATAAGTCAAGTGGATCATATAGGTTGGGTGTCTTGGATAGAATATCAAGCATATATTCAATTGGATAAGAAACACTTCATAGTTTCTTAGGCATACACTTCAAATCTAGACAATGAATGAACATTATGGAGTAGAATAAAAAGAACACAAATATGAATACGTAATCCTAACATTTATTCAACTTATATATTCATAAGGAAGAAATTCAAACTCAAAATGATAATTTGAATCAGAATCCAATATTTGAATACAAACTACAAGTCACAAGAAATTAACAATAAATACTCTATTGCAATTACATCTAAAACATGCATGGCAATTAATGTAGTTGAGAAATCATCTTTGTATTCAAAATAACAAGTAATAAGATTAGAAAAAAGCACTATAGGCATCAAAATGATTGATCTCTAAGCATGAAATGCATAAGATATTCTGGCTTATTCAATACACTTCCTAGCCTTATATTGACCCCTATGCTCCGACCACTCCTCAACTTCTTTCCCAAAGGAAGAAAATACTTCAAAGGAAGAAGATCCCCCATTCATCTTTAATACTTGCTTTTATAAAATTACAAAGCCTAATTGAAAATAACAAATTCAAACTGAGATTTTAAAGAAGGGAATTTTATCCTAATTCTCTTGACTAGGCTCTTTTTAGCAACCCGAAATTCGAGAAATCTAAAAAAAAAATGTTTTAAAGATCCACCTGTAGCTCTTAATCTGCTCACTATTTTGGGAAATTGTTCTCATATCAGCTAATTGACCCGATATCGAAAAACCCATGTTTTAGTTTTTTGAAATTCATATTAGTTTGCTTAGAAAATGTGCCATAAGTTGACCAGTAAAATAGTCATGTACAAAAAAATTGGTAGTGTTTTTGGAATTTTCTGCATTGAAGACGCTATTGGATGTCTAGATTTCCTATAGCACTATCCCGTAGATAACATCTAGACTTGCAATGCTTTTCAATAACTCTTTTAGCTTTAAAACAACACAAATTTTCTGTAGGAACATATATTTTCTCAAAAACATACAACATCGATGAAATAACCTCTTGAAACCTCCTTGATGAGAAGTCATATTTATGTAGGTTGAAGACTGTGAATACTATACTGATGAATTGCCACTTTGTAACTTTTGTTATCTCAACAAACAATTGGAATAAATATCTCAAGAAGATCATGTTTAAAATGAGAGGAAATACCACTCAAAACTTACTACTCAAGTTAGAGACATAACATGCATGTGAAATTCTGAATCATATCAAAAATAGGGTAATCATGTAATATTTATTATTTGATTGATTTTTTCTATATAGTCTATAATTAAAATATCATATAAAATTCAAGATGTCTATGCTTACAATAGATGTATATGTCAATTTTTGTAATACAATTTTTACAGTTATTTTTTTAAAGATTGATATTTTTTTATTTCATTTAAATATTAAACATCTTATTTAAAAATATATTTATTTGAAATTTTATGTAATAATGCCATAGGTCAAATAGCCCATGGTTTTGGTAAACCATTGGTAAATATAATTTCCATCACATCAAATAACATAACCATGGGTTATATTTGAAGGATTCTAATAATTATAAAGATTTCAAATAAATATGATTTTAATTAGTATGTATTTCATAATATTTAATGTTTAAATATGATTAAAAAATATGAGTTATAAAAAAAATGTAAACTTTCTATGGAAAAGTAACAATTAGCTCAATACCTAGACCAAGTTATTAAGTAGCTCGATCCATCTATTTTCATATTTTAAATTTTTTTGAGCTAATTAGATAATATCTAGATGGAAGGTTTTGTAAACCCTCGATCCAGTTTTTATAAAAAGTTAGACTGAGTGCCCCTTGTTTTTTCTATGATCGCACCCTAGTCTTAAAAAAGAGTGTTACCCGTCTTCATGGGAACACTCGGTGGAATATCTTTGTCTTTTGAGGCTAAGTCCATTATAATTCTATCAACACCTTATTAGGGTTAACTAATCCTCCTTTGTCCAATATAGTCTATTTGGTCATTTTTCCCAACTTAGGGAGTTATTATTACTGTACTAGAGTGTGTGGGACACACCTAGAGGTTATCTGCCACTTACTGCATGTGCATGCATGAGTTTATGTGCCTCTGGGAGCTATCCCTCATGGGGGATTGACCTTGTTGACCAATATCTTATCACGTTCATTCATTAAGGGGGTTTTTAATTGTGAAAAATAAGGTCAATATATTGTAGGTATTGGGGGGTGAGGAATAGGGTATGGGAGGTTTATAGGTATTGAGGTGTTATAAAAAGGGGTTTCTAGTAAAAATAAGGAATATTGTAAAAATAGGGGTTTTTTAATTGGAAATAGATATTGGTAGGGGGGCTCAACAAAAATATTTTTGTAAGTAATTATCAATATCTAGTGAAATTAGGGGTATTCTTTAATATCCCATGAACGAAGGCGCTATGACATGGTTTCACTAAGTGAATACCCCGTGCAATCCCTACATTATAGGAGTCCACTCTAAGTGCCACCAACAACATCCATCAGTTGGTTGTGGTAGGTAAGCAATTATGTTGAGTTAACCTCCAGTTACAATCAGTTAGATCACTTTCAGTTAGCCTAACGCCAGTTTTGCATGCATGCAGGTAGAGTGGCACCTTTTTCCCACCTACCTCATCAGTTGACTGATTTAGACATCCGGAGTTAGACTACTGAGCTCCAGCAGTGATTTAGACACACTGAATTAGCTAATCAGTTAGTTAGAACTGATAGATTCGAATCTTATCTTTAGCATTCAAATTCTATTCATTGTATAATCATTGTATTATTGAATAATGATTGAAGATTAATGTTGTGATTATCTGAGCAAATCTTGTTTGATTTATCTGAAATTTGTGGCATGAATTTCCTGTTCAATGTACATTCTCTTTGATTATTCCATTGCATAATTCCCTTCCTACAGCTTTCATATTTTACTATAGATCAATGCTTCACAAATTTAACACACCCATTCAAACCATTGATGGTATATTAATCCCCCCACCTTATAATTCACATTAAACATAGCCAAATTTGTAGAATAGCATTCAACACACCACTTGTGTTGTTTCTATGTAGATAAAATTAGAATATTTCTATAAGTATGGGAAAAATAAAATGGTCATCTTATTTGAAGAGTATATGACAATGTGTCATTTCGTTCATCCATTACATCCCAAATCCAATTCATCATCCCCCAACAATGGTGCATTAGCGACACTAATCATGGATACCTGCAATTTCCAAATTTATTGACATTTCATTTATCCATCATAAGAAACAGGTCATCTTTACACTGGGAATCTCTAGGCAAGACACTTGGAAATAAATAAATAAAAATGTGAGGAGAGTACAAGGAAACATCTTCTTTACCTAGAAAAATATTGTCCTTTCTATTATCGTATTTATTTCCTCGCATTACCCATCATGGATTATAGTGATTAAAGTCTCATCAATGCCCCACACTTTGAAAAGACTAACTACAACAAATTGCAAACACCATGGCCCATTGTGCACATACAAAATAACATTTATATAATCTTTAGCCAACTTTGAATGAAGATATATGTCGGTATTAAAATATTTAAACACTTAGGAGTTAGTTAAGATCAACTTGTCATTATATATATCCATTAGGTAAAGTGTGTTTTTATAGTATGCATTTGTATATATGTAATCTGAGGATCATGATATGTTCTTGAGATAGAGTGATCCAACGATTCATCTTCTCCTCAATCTTAACACCCATTCATCCGTGGCTTAACACCCAATTGGTCCATCATCTCTATTCAAAGAGCATGGATGATCATTTGCTATTTGATCATTTATGAGAAGCTCATTTGTAATTTTCTTTTCGTTGCATAATAAGGTTGTCTCAAGTTTCAATTTGGCTGGGGCCATGGAGTGTTTCCCTCTTCGAGAGTTTAAACCCCATAAAACATTAGTGTGTTGATATGTGATATATTTGTGTGAGAGAATGCTCAAGGTGTTCGATCTTTTGGAGGCATCATGTGATAGTCCAACATGGTATTAAACCTCTTATGAAGTTCTGCACCCATTGGTGATATAGATCTCAAACCGGTGTTGTCGAGGTCGTGAAAGGATTTCTGGTCCTGATATTTTTATGTATTTATGGGTTGTGAGAGGTGTGCCATTGCATCCAAAGTGTTGTTTCCGGTTGGAAAAACTTTTTGTTTGAATGAAAAATGTTTCAATTTTTCCCAAGATATGGCCATTTTACCAGATCTAGAGGTATATTGTTTACACTTATGCATTTTTAATATTTTTCTCATATTCTTTTAGATTTTTGCTTATTTTCTATTTTATTTTCGATCTTCCTATGCTCTTTGTTGTGTGCTCTGTGCGAACTTGGAAAATTAGAAATAGAATGGAAAGGATTTTCTTTATTGCGTAAGCTCTTTGTTATGCGCTTTGTGCGAACTCTGTAAGCTAGAAATAATGAGAAAACTTGCATTTTTGGGAATGCTAACCAAGGACTAACCCCAAATATGAACATTTTAGTTTCATACTTTTTTTGTTTTGTTTTTGGGTGGTTATTTAAAGTGTCTTGCAAGCTAAAAGGAAGTTTTGTTTTGGGTAGGAATGCTCTCCTAACAACAACAACACCCAATTCTCATCCATAATATTACTTTTATCCCTAAAGTCCGCACTAGGTTGCTATGTTACAAAGTTATAGCACCTCAATTGTTGCATGATTTTGTCATAGGTCAAGTGGATCATATAGGTTGGGTGTCTTGGATAGAATATCAAGCATATATTCAATTGGATAAGAAACACTTCATAGTTTCTTAGGCATACACTTCAAATCTAGACAATGAATGAACATTATGGAGTAGAATAAAAATAACACAAATATGAATACATAATCCTAACATTTGTTCAACTTATACATTCATAAGGAAGAAATTCAAACTCAAAATGATAGTTTGAATCAGAATCCGATATTTGAATGCAAACTACAAGTAGCAAGAAATTAACAATAAATACTTTATTGCGATTACATCTAAAACATGCATGGCAATTAATGTAGTTGAGAAATCATCTTTGTATTCAAAATAACAAGTAAGAAGATTAGAAAAAAGCACTATAGCCATCAAAATGATTGATCTCTAAGCATGAAATGCAGAAGATATTCTGGCTTATTCAATACACTTCCTAGCCTTATATTGACCCCTATGCTCTGACCACTCCTCAACTTCTTTCCCAAAGGAAGAAAATCCTTCAAAGGAAGAAGATCCCCCATTCATCTTTAATACTTTCTTTTATAAAATTACACAGCCTAATTGAAAATAACAAATTCAAACTGAGATTTTAAAGAATGGAATTTTATCCTAATTCTCTTGACTAGGCTCTTTTTAGCAACCCGAAATTGGAGAAATCTACAAAAAAAAAATCTTTTAAAGATCCACCTGTAGCTCTTAATTTGCTCACTATTTTGGGAAATTGTTCTCATATCAGCTAATTGACCCGATATTGAAAAACCCATGTTTTAATTTTTTGAAATTCATATTAGTTTGCTTAGAAATTGTGCCATAAGCTGACTAGTAAAATTGTCATGTACAAAAAAATTGGTAGTGTTTCTGGAATTTTCTGCATTGAAGACGCTATTGGATGTCTAGATTTCCTATAACACTATCCTGTAGCTAACATCTAGACTTGCAATGCTTTTCAATAGCTCTTTTAGCTTTAAAACAACACAAATTTTCTATAAGAACATATCTTGTCTTAAAAACTTACAACATTCATGAAATAACCTCTTGAAACCTCCTTGATGAGAAGTCATATTTATGTAGGTTGAAGACTATGAATACTATACTAATGAATTGCCACTTTGTAACTTTTGTTATCTCAACAAACAATTGGAATAAATATCTCGAGAAGATCGTGTTTAAAATGAGAGGAAATACCACACAAAACTTACTACTCAAGTTAGAGACATAACATGCATCTGAAATTCTGAATCATATCAAAATAGGGTAATCATTATAGATATAAGGTGGTGCTGTAGAAATGACATGCCGAGCAATGATCTGATATGACTTGAAACATAGTCACAAATCATGTGATAGTTCATCATCTCTCACCCTTCATCTACATGATTATTCTAGATTTGGGTGAGTTTTTGGAGCATGTTTGATTTGACAGGAACTTGACCTCTTTCTGTTATCAATCGTTGAGATTTTTTAAAAATTCAGTAGCTCCCTCATAAAACAAGAGTAAGGTTTCGCTACCAAGACTTCCAACTTTTAGTAGTGCGTCTTTAATACAATTTATCTATTAAATTGCTATCGAAACATAAGACTTTGGGTAAAGATTGGATTATGCTTGTCATTGTATTCTAAACCTTGCAAAAGACAATGATAAAAAAAATTCTCTAAGATGGGACTCTGCAACCTTATAGAATTATTTTACTAACAACTTATTGAATCAAAGAAAATTCAAGCAAAGAAAAAAATTTCAAAAAAAAGAACAAAGCATGCATAAGTTTGACCAAGCTTACATATTAGAGCTTGAAAGAAAGGCTATTAGAAAATTTTGGGAAAATAGGTTTAGGGAAATGGGAAAATTTTGGATAGAAAATCTAAGTGCTAACAAATACTAAATATTTTCTTTAGTTCATTTGGTTAAATATACTTTAAAAAGTAAGAAGTCTTAGGTTCAAGTCCTCCCGTCAAGGATTTCCTTTATCTCTAAAAGTGTTCGGGGTACTTTACATGGAAGAGATGACATGTCTTATTGGCGTGACCAATTGGTGAGTCTTGACAATATAATTCCAAGTGATATAAAAAAGGCTAAAGATTAGTTATGACACCCTCAATGTAGAGGAAAAACAATAAGCATGTTTTCTCATAGGGCACGATAGGGATATGGCCATAAGCATATGGGACGCATCCAGGTGGAATGGCAGGTTGAGGCTTCAAAATCTACAAAACAAATGTCTCGTCAAATTTGAAGTGGAATGGAAAAGTTGGGAAACAAATGTCTCGTTAATATGCATGACCACCTAAGGGATATGGGAAGAAACGTTGCTGGGTCTTCAGTGCCGCGTCGTCTTTGGCGTTGGACAGAGACTGATTGGCGATTTGTTCCAACAATCATGTGTAAGTGGTAAATCATCTATAAGTAGTCCTTATAAGATAGAGTTTTTTACTTGTTCATCACTTGCAAGAATCAATATGTAACACACAATCATTCCTCTGGAATGGACAGGTAATAACCGTGGGGGATTAGAATGGTTCTTGGTGATTATCATGAGGATGATGACTTTGACAGTATTGAGATGGGTAGGTTGCAACTTGTTGATACTAAAGGTTTTCTCTTGGAACGAATCCTAATAAGGGTGAAGTTCCCAAATCTCATATGGCTCTGCTATAAAGAATGTCCTTACTCTTCCTTGCCTTCCTGGATTCCAATGAATAATTTAAGGGTTCATCAATTGTCCGGGAGCGCATTGACAACCTTGTGGCAACCAAAATCACAGGTAAATTGAAATTTGTTGTGTAAATATGTATATTTAATGGTAAATTGAAATTGGTTGTGCAAACGTGTGTGTTTACTGGCTATTAATCTCTCGAACGAATTATATAAATATTTTTCTTATAGTTAAAATCTGTGAACATTCTGCAGTTGCCTGTGTATTTGGAGGAGTTGCGAGTAGACGAATGTCAAAATTTGAAGAGCTTAAGTGGATTGGAGCATGAGACAAAGCTACAACGGTTAGATGTCAGTGGATGCTTTTAGTTGGAACAACTACCGAGTATGTAAGCATTGATATGTTTGAAGGAATTGAAGGAACGGAAATGCGTGAAACTGAAGACATTACGAGGGTTGGATCAGGCGACAAAGCTTCAATGGTTAGATGTTAGTTATTGCTCTGAGCTAGAAGAGCTTCCAAATATGGAAACATTGGTATCTTTGGAACAATTGAATGCATCGGTATGCGTTAAGCTGAAGAGCATACGACGGTTGGAGTAGGCGACAAAGCTTAAATTGTTAGATGTCCGTGGGTGCTATGAGTTAAAAGCGCTGCAAAATATGGAAACGTTGGTATATTTGGAGGAGTTGTCGGTACATGGATGCGTGGAGCTGAAGAGCATTAGGGGGTTGGAGCAGGCGAAAAAGCTTCAAAAATTATCTGTTTATGGCTACTCTAAGTTAGAAGAGTTGCCAAGTATGGAAAGATTGGTGTCTTTGAAGTCGTTGTTCACAAAAGGTTGCATGAAGCTGAAGAGAATACAATGGTTGGAGGGAATACATGGATTGAAGCAAGAAACATAGCTTGTACGGTAAATGGGTGCTGGGAGTTAGAAGAGATAGCTATGGAAACATTGGTATCTTTGGAGAGTTTGGTGGCATATGAATGCAAGGTCCTGAAGAGAATACAGGGGTTGGAGCAGGCAACAAAGCTTCAAGAGTTAGTTGTTGATAGGTGCCATGAGTTACAAGAGTTTCCAAGTTTGGAAACATTGGTAGCTTTGGAGGAATTGAGCGCAAGTGATTGCGTGAAGCTTAAGGCAATATAGGGTTTGGAGCAGGCGACAAAGCTTCAACGATTATATGTTCGTCGGTGCTATGAGTTACAAGAGTTGCCAAGTTTGGAAACATTGGTACCTTTGGTGCAATTGAGTGCATCTGATTGCGTGAAGGTTAAGGTAATACAGGGGTTGGAGCAGGAAACAAAGCTTCAAGTGTTAGATGTTGTTAGGTGGTATGAGTTAGAAGAGTTTCCAGGTTTGGAAACATTGGTATCTTTGGTGCAATTGAGCTCTATAAGTGGTTGAAGCTTAAGGTAATACAGGGGTTGCAATTGAGCGCATATAATTGCGTGAAGCTTAAGGTAACAGGGGTTGGAGCAGGCAACAAAGCTTCAAAGATTAGATGTTCTTCGGTGCTATGAGTTAGAAGCATTTCCAAGTTTGGAAACATTGATATCTTTGGAGCATTTGAGGGCATGCGAATGCGTGAAGCTGAAAATAATACACGGGTTGGAGCAGATGACAAATATTCTAGAGTTAGATGTTGATGGGTTCTGTGAGTTAGAAGAGTTTCCAAGTTTGGAACATGGGTATCCTTGGAGCAATTGAGGGCATGTGAATGCGTGAAGATGGAGAAAATACAGGTGTTGGAGTAAAAAACAAAGCTTCGAGAGTTACATGTTGGTGGGTGCGTGAAGCTGAAGAGAATACAGGGGTTGGAGCAGTCAACAAAGCTTCAAGAGTTAGATGTTTCTAGGTGCTATGAGTTAGAAGAGATGCCAAATATGGAAACATTGGTTTCGTTGAAGTGGTTGTGGGCATGTGAATGCGTGAAGATGAAGAGAATACATGGGTTGGAGCTTGCCACAAAGCTTCAAGTATTAGATGTTCATTCGTGCTATGAACTAGAAGAGCTGCAAAGTATGGAAACATTGGTATCTATGGTGCGATTGAGCACATGTGATTGCGACAAACTGAAGAGAATACAGGGGTTGGAGCAGGAAACACAACTTCAAGAGTTAGATGTTAGTGGATTCACTGAGTTAGAAGAGCTGCCAAGTATGTAAACATTGGTATCTTTGGAGGAGTTGTTGGCAGAGGGATGTCTGAAGCTGAAGCTGAAGAGCATACGGGGATTAATACAATGTACAAAGCTTCTTAGCTGAGAGGGTGCTGTGAATTAGTAGAGGTTGAAGGTGTCGAGTATTGTACGTGTCTTTGCAACTTTGATTTCTATGGATGTCCTAAATTACAATGTCTGGTGTGGGAGGATTCGTTCAGCTGTGGTGATTTATATATTTATTTTTCTTTCATTTAAAAATAATGATTATCTTGAAAAATTGTTTTATGAACATATCATTGATAGATTTAAATTAAAGGTCTATTGATTAGTTTTGTATTTGCAAAGAAACTTTAGGTTCATGCTTCTATCAATCTTTTATAAATTTTTGAAAAGTTTGATATAAAGAAAATAAAATTTTGATAAATTTGTTAGGCTAAAAATTTAGTGAATTTGTTAGGTGCTTAAAAGAATGTATAAAATAAATACATTGGAATTTGTTAGGTGCTTAAAAGAAGGTTGTTATAGGTAACATATGTATCGTTTGGTTAACTCTCTATAGTTGTAGGTGACAATGATATTTGTAAATTAATAATATTTGTTTTTTTTCTAAGTAGTTTGTTTTTTCATTTGCATTCTCCGAGGTATCTATGTAGTTGACAATGGTAATTTATGGCATATGACCTTCATTTGTATGGTTTTTTATGAACTAGGTTGGTGATAATCACTTGCAGGGGTAGTTATAGAGGTGGTTGCAAAATAATTGACTATGGCATCTTATTTATTTCCTCGCATTATTTATCATGGTTTACAATGAGTAAAGTCTCATCAATGCCCCACACTGTGGAAAGGCTATCTACGACTAATTGCAAACATTGTGGCTTATTGTGCACATGCAAAATAACATTTATATGATTTTTGACCAACTTTGGATGAAGTTCTATGTCAAAAGATGGAAATGAGTTTATTGTTTTGACCTCTCTACATAGCCTAGTTTGTGGGGACATAGAGAGTTCATTATTGAATGCAAGGGATTTTTGTTGGTAATTAAATAAATTTTCTTCCTCTTCTTTCCAAGTGCTCACAAGTATAAATTTTGTACCTATTTTCTTGGAGTCTCTATGGGTAGCCCACAAAAACCCATTTTTTGTAAGGAGAAGGACAAAGAAACCCAATAATCCAAATCTAAAGAGGCTACCCAAATTCTTCAATGCAAACTTATCGTCATACCTTTTTGTGTGCAACCATTGTTAACTATGTTGTAATGATATTTATATTCATTACTGTAATGACAAAAGAAAGCATGATGAATGCAAATTAATTTGAACTTCTTATTTTCCTATCTTAGAGAAGACTAGATACCAATCGAAATAGTGTAATACTCATTGTCAAACTATTGTATTCTGCCTTGAAAACCATTAATTTCTAAGACACTTTTTTTTAATCTCAAAGCATTCTAGTTATCCATCAATAACCAGATGTCTCTACCCATCATCAAACTAAGACGTTCAAAACATATGTTTCATTTCTTCACTATTTACACCACTTGACTTCATTGCTTTTTAATAATTTTGAACCCAAAGGAACCAAACATGACAAAATGGGTAGATTCCAAACCTTTGAATGGAAACACTTTAAAAAATGTTGCAATATTCTCACAAAAAGAAATATTTACAAGATTCAAAGTACCTTGACAAACTTTAAGTGACAACAATAACATTATGAAGTAATTAGAACTAGAGGATATCATTGCAAAACTCATTGAAGTGTATAGAAAACCCTAGGGTTAAAAACCGCTTGATGCTTTTTAGGTTTATGAGACTACACGGAAAAGTTTAATTATTCTTAATCCATATGAGTTTGTCTATGGGAAACAATTGGTCCTTCCAATAAAATTGGAATAGATAAGAGGAATAACTTAGTGCCCCTCATTTAAGAAAATCATGACATCTAAAAAAACTTACTTTATTTTAACAAAAAACAAGTTTAAAAAAAACACCATTTGCTTAATGAATTGGATCAACAAAGTATACACATTCTAATTTATCACACCTTTTTACACATTTGCGCATGCAATCGGTAATAGGAATAGCTCAATACCCCCTGTTTGTGAATATCATGACGTCTAAAAAAAATTACTTTATTTTAAAAGAAACACATGAGTTTTTAAAACACTCCATTTATTTAATTAATCAAATCATCAAAGTATACACATTCTACATTAGAGCACCTTTTTATAGGTTTCCACAAGAAATTGGTAAGAGGAATAACTTAGCACCCCTTGTTTGTGAAAATCATGATGTCTAAAAAAAGCTTAGTTTTTTTTTTTAAACATGAATTAAAAAAACACTATTTATTCAATGAATCAGATCAACAAAGTACACAAAATTTACTTTATCACACCTTTTTATACATTTGCGCATGTAATCGATAAGAGGAATAGCTTAGTACCCATTGTTTACAAAAATCACGACGTCTAAAAAAACTACTATATTTTTGAAAAACACTAGTTTAAAAAAAACCATTTATTTAACGAATCAAATCAACAAAGTATACACATTCTACTTTATAGGTTTGTGCATGCAATCGGTAAGAAAATAGCTTAGTACCCCTTATTTGTGAAAATCATGATGTCTAAAAATTACTTGGTATATTTAAAAAAAAATAAAGGTTTTTAAAAAAGACCATTTATTTAATGAATCGGATCAACAAAGTATACACAATCTACTTAATTGCACCTTTTTATAATTTTGTGCATACAATTGGTAAAAGGAATAACTTAGTACCCCTCGTTTGTGAAAATCACAACCTCTAAAAAAAGTACTATATTTCTTTAAATATATGAGTATTTAAAAAGTATCATTTATTTAATGAATCGAATCAACTAAGAATACACATTCTACTTTATCGCACCTTTTTAGAGGTTTCTACAATCAATTGGTAAGAGGAATAACTTAGTACCTGTTGTTTGTGAAAATCACGACGTCTAAAAAAATTAGTTTATTTTTCAAAAAACACAGTTTATTCCAAGAATTGGATCAACAAAGTACACAAAATATGCTTTATCACACCTTTTTATAGGTTTGCGCATGCAATCGGTAATAGGAATAACTTAGTACCCCTTGTTTGTGAAAATCATGACGTCTAAAAAAAATACTATATTTCTTAAAAAAAACGAGTTTTTTAAAATCACAATTTATTTAATGAATCGAATCAACAAAGTATACACAATCTACTTTAACACACCGTTTTATAGGTTTGCGCATGCAATCACTAAGAGGAATAGCTTAGTACCCATCGTTTGTGAAAAGCATGACGTATAAAAAAACTTCCTTTATTAAAAAAACATGAGTTTTCAAAAAACATCACTTCTTCGATTAATCGAATCAACAAAGTTTACAAATTCTACTTTATCACATCTTTTTATAGGTTTGCACATGCAATTGATAAGAGGAATAGCTTAACACCCCTTGTTTGTGAAAATCATGGCATCTAAAAAAAGTACTTTATTTCTTAAAAAACACGAGTTTTTAAAAAGCACCATTTATTTAATAAATTGAATCAATAAAGTATACACATTCTACTTTATCGCACCTTTTATAGGTTTCCTCAAGCAACTTGTAAGAGGAATAGCTTAGTACCCCTCGTTTGTGAAAATCATGGCTTCTAAAAAAACTTAGTTAATTTTTAAAGAAACATGAGTTTTTAAAGAACATCGTTTATTCACTGAATTAGATCAACAAAGTACACAAAATATACTTTATCACACTTTTTTATAGGTTTGGGCATGTGATCGAGGAATAGCTTAGTACCTATGTTTTGAGATAATCACGATGTCTAAAAACATTACTATATTTCTTAAAAAAACATTAATTTTTAAAAAACACCATTTATTTAAAGAACCGAATCAACTAAGTATACACGCTCTACTTTATTGCAACTTTTTATAGGTTTGCGCATGCAATCGGTCAGAAAAATAGCTTAGTACTCCTTGTTTGTGAAAATCATGACGTCTAAAAAAAACTTAGTGTATTTAAAAAAAATAAGGGTTTAAAAAAACATCTATACAATGAATCAGATCAACAAAGTATACATAATCTACTTTATCGCACCTTTTTATAATTTTCTACATGCAATCGATAAGAGGAATAACTTAGCAACCCTCGTTTGTGAAAAGCATGACCTCTAAAAAACTACTATATTTCTTAAAAATAACACGACTTTTTAAAAAGTACCGTTTATTTAATTAATCGAATAAACAAAGTATACACATTCTACTTTATCGCACCTTTTTATAGTTTATTGCAAGCAATTGATAAGAGGAATACCTTAGTACCCCTAGTTTGTGAAAATCGTGACGTCTAAAAAACTTACTTTATTTCTTAAAAAACATGAGTTTTTAAAAAGCTCCATTTATTTAATGAATCGTGTCAACAAAGTATACATGTTGTACTTTATCACACCTTTTTATAGGCTTCCATCTACAATCGGTAAGAATAATAGCTTAGTACCCCTTGTTTGTGAAAATCATGACATCTAAATAAACTTAATTTATTTCTTTAAAAACACAAGATTTTAAAAAGCACCCTTTATTTAATGGATCGAATCAAGAAAGTATACACATTCTACTTTATCATACATTTTTATAGATTTCCGCAAGTAATTAGTAAGAGGAATAACTTAGCACCAGACGTTTGGAAATATCATGACGTTTAAAAAAACTTACTTCATTTTTAAAAAGCACATGTTTTTAAAAAACATTGATTATTCAATGAATCAAATCAACAATGTATACATAATCTACTTTATCGTACTATTTATAAGTTTGCACATGTAATAGGTAAGAGGAATAGCTTAGTACCCCTCATTTGCAAAATTCACAATGTCTTAAAAATTACAATATTTCTTTAAAAAACATCATTTATTTAATGAATTGAATCAACAAAGTAAACACATTCTACTTTATCGCACATTTTATACATTTGTGCAAGCAACTGGTTAGAAGAATAACTTGGTACCCCTCGTGTTTGAAAATCATGATGTCTAAAAAAACTTACTTTATTTCTTAAAAACACCATTTATTCAATGAATTAGTGTTACGGAGAGAAATTCCTATGGCTTGGGGTACCACAACAGACAGCTTGACTCCAGAAATCAATCCTTTCCAATATATAATAGAAATTAAATATCTAACACTAAAGGATCAGACCTCGTACCTTATTCCGGACGGTTGAAGTAGATCCCCATTGAGTTTTCCAACTTCAACTTGAATTGATAGATTACTTCCTCAACAACAAGTAAACAATACAAGCATACTATATATCATGGTGTTAGATCTATTCTAGCATATATAATCAACAATGTATAAGCATTTGAAAACATCCATGGATAAAATATTCATTCAAACATACATTATAGGATAGGAAAAGATATTTCTATTAATATAAAATCAGAGATCACAATAGATACAACCTCTGTTGGCATGTCTGCGAATCGAAGAAACTAAATCCCCCACTTGGGCCTCCAACACCTCAATCCTCCATCTCTCGATATCAAGCTCACAAGCAAAAGGCAAGCTTGGGAAGAACACAAAAGTGATCCAAGGGACAAAGGGATGCAGACTCAAGCATAAGTTCCGGTAACAATGGACTATAGTTTCTTTGCTCTCAATTCTCTCATATGCCTTCAATGTACCATAGAGTTCCTTATATAGCTTTTCAAAGGGGTAATGAAAGGTCGAATCCGAGCGATCTCAAGGCATAGGGAAGCACAGGATTCAAGTGAGTCGGATCCATGTCAAGGAAAACTCCAAAATGATTTGGATTTTGTACACATCCCGATGTACGCGGTTTTAGTGGTCAAACTTGTGTATATACGTGATTAAGGGTTTAAAAGTCGCGTATATCATTTTTCACATGTTTTTAGGGATGGTCAAGGAAACATCAAAGGACAAAAAATGGTCCAAGGGGTCTAAGGAATCTGCAGAGGGACAGGGGAAGGGCCATAGAAGTGTGATTCACCTGGAGTGGTAAAATCAGCTATAACAGATGCCCCCTAATGTGTGAGGTCATAGGGTCATACGATGGCCGAAATACATTATAAGTCCATCCCAGAAGTGGAGTGATGAAGAATCCCAAATGGAAGACCAGCCACCCAATCAGCATAGTACAATGATACAACTTTGCACAAACTACAAATACATATAGCAGTCCCGAATACATAAGAGTACAATGGCCATGAATAGGCATGATACAAGATATCACATAAGTGGTCATCGCCACGTACAATATACATAGATCAGAATCTCCATGATGAAGATATACAAAGGACCATGATATCCATAATGACTGAAGATATAATAGATCAAGATCTCCATAAGATCTGGAAATGTCTGACGTATACTGGAATCAAGTCACGAGAGCTGAAATCTCATGAACACTGGCACGATCAAGGAGGTAGCATATAAGAGATGCCACCAATCTGGAAAGTCTTCTACACAAACCGCTACGAGTACATGTCCTGCTATGTGAATAGAGATGTTGAGGTCGAACATAGTAGTCCATCGTCTGATTACCGGTCATTGATGTATACCGTTAACAGACGCGAGATCACCCATCGATAATGAAAATGGGAATCAAGGTACTAGAGTGCAAACTAACAAGTGTGAATAAATGTGTTGAGGTCGAACACTTGAGAGGATCCATCGATAAGGGGACATTGATGTATTCCCAAAGACTGTCGATGGCGAGAGAACCTGCCACTGATGACTGCAAGTCTCAAGGAACTCAAAATGACTCTAGATTCCGATCCCAGAATAAATGATCTGAAGTCGATGGGATGAAATCCACTGGAAGGAGGGCATTAGGGCATCCCTCATCATCCAACACGAGGTACTCACCAAAGCTATATAATGTGGAAGGACTCGATCATAAGGTGCACGAACCAATAATTGTACCGGGAATGGCCGACATGCAAAGTCAAGATAACTGAGGAATGGCTGACTCAGGTTTCAAATTCCTTCGAACAAGAGCATAACGACATATGGTGACTGAATAAAGGCATCATAGAATCTATATACAAACTGGGACATATCTGTGACATAGGAATCATCAACAGAGGCTCCATGGGGACTGGAAGCTTAACCAGTCGGTGGAGATAAACTCAGATAAACGAGTACAACTCCTAAAGTCAAACTATAAACCCAACCAATGGATGTGATATACAGTGCTCTGTTCGAAAGTGACACGACTCGACAGCTGCCAAAGATAACATCTTTCCTTGTTCGACTTTTTGGTTTTTTTATTTTTTTGGACTTTTTCAAATATTTAAAAAGCTTGAAAAAGAATAAAATTTGTTTATAGTTACAGACTAGGAGGAGACAAGTGTCATAAGGGCAAACAAACTAGTTCCAAGCAGTGGAACATACCTATGCTCAATGCAAGGATACATGTGTAGGATATCGACACTCGGGGGAAAATCCCCTCCTGGTAAAAAGGGAATCAAGCTGCAAAGGATATATAAAATGGCTCTGCATGGCTAGAGATGAGACAAGCTCGGGCTATATGGCTGAAACGCAATGTCAGGGAAGCCGGCATAAAGCTCAATAAGGTAGGCAAAGCTCATGATAATGCAATCACAACTTGACATAAGGGAGTCTTGAGGGAAATAGGCCAGCAAAAGATCAAGAGGAGTATGAGGCTCTTGCGAAATGTCATGGCAGTACTATACAACGGACTCCCACACCCTAAAGGACAAAATGTCAGCATGGGCACCAAATTCAAATAAGGTGCTAACTAGGGTACCCATGTAAGGTCAATCTCTACCACTCATATCATGCCACTTCTAAACATCAAGAAGGTTCTGTGACATAATAGAGTGGGTTCGTACCTAAGGTTATGATGAAAAGGTCATAAGGTCATGCAAAATGAAAACGGTGATGAAACCTAACGTATATGCCATTTTAGACATGATACCTAAGATCGGCACGAACAGGTCAATCCAATGGTAGAAACGGCACTGGAAAAGGCCTCCTACATCATGAGTTAGGTCAAAAACGGTCCAAAATGATTAGAAATTGTCGAAACTATAGTAAAGGGGGTAAAAATTTTCAAAAATTTGAAAATTTTCTATAAATAGTAAACAATTCAAAATATTATAAAACATTTGAAATTTTTACCCAATTAAGCTTAGATTTTCAACAACGAATTCCAGGAGATCCAGCCAGCAGAATCCACTACCGTTTCTTCCAGGTACTTACCTATGCTCTTCTCTTTCATTTTGATGCAATTTTAAGCAAATTCCATGATCACTTAAGGTTTCTAGGCCAAACTAAAAAGGGCCCTGCGGCCCACGCAAAAATCGAGGGTTTTTCCATGTATAGGGCTAGATATACGCGGAAAATGCCCCCACAGTAGCGTACATACGCGGCTGTTTGGAAAACAATCGTGTATGAGGCCACGCATAAGGTTTTTTAAGTAATCTAATGGGAAAACTTGCAATTTTTTGTGCAGGATGGTCCTAGAATGGAGAGAGCATGAACATGGTGAGGTAGAGGAGGTAGTAAGGGCCGATCTAATGGCTCAACAAGATCTATGTGCATGTGGACTCTATAAGTTTTGGTGTCTTGGTGGCTTGAGGGCCAAACCAATACTACTACAGATGCTGGTGGATTACTGGGATCCAGACTCTGAGTCCTTCCAGATAGATGGGATGTCCCTCACTATAGAGGTGGAGTACATATACTTCATTACTGGGATTTCTCGACGGGGTGAAGTAGTGAACCTTCATTCTCGTGGTGGGACAGGAGGTGGTTTGACTATAGATGAGTACATTGCGGTGTACTGCTATCCAAATATAGAGAAGGTGGGGAGATAGTTCCCTACCAACGCTATACAGGTGCTGGGCCTAAAGGCCATACTATTGACATTGGGCAGGATAGCAGGCTTGGAATCACTCCACCAGGCCTCGCGGCCTATGATGTTCTATGCAGTGGAGTGCATGAGACCCATGATTTATGACTGGAGCACTACACTACTGAGCAACATGAAAAATTAGCTCAGTGAGTGTAAGGCAGGTAGAGTGTGGAACTTTGGGTTCAACAGTATATTGAGCATGTTTTTCTTCGAGAATGTTCTAGGATTGAGCCCCAGAGTTGACTTTCCTCTTCACGGGGTTCGCGATCTGGCCCAACGGTCTTGGGCAGATGCGATGCGCAGACTGGGGGGAGGTAGGGTGGCCAACCCCTATCCAGCTGATTTCTTTCCGTGGTGGCGACGACAGATATTTTCCATCGATGACTACCCCTATGCCGGGATAGATTTTCGGGGGGACCCAGACATGCTGCTACCACCAGGATCGGCATATGGCGATATAGGTAACGAATCTCGACCCTCTCTTTTAATTTTTGAGTTATTTAATTTTTTTGTGTTTTCTGATTATATGGAATCAAAAGACATATTTTTGTGTGACAATACATAGTGACATCTACCATTTATGTGTATATGTGGGACCACGGTGGCTAGAAGGCTTCCCTCATCACAAACGGAGGGGAACAGGAGATGATATCACGGGTGTGGATGCGGAGCGGACGCTCCAGAGCATTCATACCAATTTTGTGAGGCTGACACATAGGGTTCCCAGGCGCAAGTCGAGGACTTGCCTAAGGCTATGCAGCGTCAGGTGGTGGGTGTACCATGAGCATGGGTGTGATTATTCCGACAGCTAACTAGAGCCGTAGTGACCTTCCATGATCACAACCCCCCTCCTCCTCCACAGGATTAGATACATGGGAGTCTATACATTTTGTACTACCGTGTATTATATGTTGGTGGCTCGAGAGCCCCAATTTTGTATTATGACACTATGTATTACCACATTTTGGATGTTATATAAATTTTTTTTTATGGTGATCGGTTTATTTATTTACATGTGTAAAAATTGTGTTTGTGATGAATTTATTGTGTATGAAACAAATGCCAATCTAACACGTAGTTAGCATATGAGTCAGCAACTTGATTATTAATTCTTGGAATGTGTATGTATGTCATATTGTCAAATTTCCGTTCTAATAATCTCACACGTAAGAATCTTCTTAATAATGTTGGATCTCTAACACGGTACAAACCATTAAGCTGTGACACTACTAACTTTGAATCAAGACGTACCTCAAGAGAAAGAACGTCATTTGAAATGGCATCCCGTAGAAGATCAATAACAACATTATATTCAACAAAATTGTTGGAAGATGGTCGCAAACATATGCCTTCTGAAGATAGTACCTGGCCCATAGGAGTATAAATCACCCAAGCAGCAGAGGCTGAGTGTTGAGTGTAACGGCTCGCACCATCCGTGAATCTTACGTAGGTGGAAGATTCCATTGATATCTGCCAAAAGAAATGGAAACTGATCACAAACCCGATCACTATAAGAAAAAGACCTAACTATCCAAAACTGTACAATAATATACAATAACCAGCCTTGGCTGAAAATAATGCATAGTACTTCTTGAGATAGAGCCCATTTCTAGGGTCCGCCAAGGCCGTTCCATCATAATTCACTAACTCATAAGCACCGTTCTCTAACACATGTTTGACCACGTAAGGACCACGCCACATGGGATTAAATTTTCCTGCTCCCAAGGGTTCTTTCGGTTGATCCCACAAAAGGACCAAGTCTCCCTCACTAAACCTTCTTGGACGGACAGACTTATCGTACTGGACCTTTACACGACGTTTATTTACTTCTAGAGCCACCAAGGCATCTCGACGCTACTCATCAAGTTGCTCAAGGTGGACCAAATGCTCCTCCAATGGTGAAGTGTCTGGTAAGAGTTCTATAGCTAGCTTCAAAGAAGGAATCTCGCATTCAACCGGAAATATCAACTCCACTCCATGTACAAGTTGATATGGAGAAAAACCCATGGAAGTCTTAATAGCGGTTCTATATGCCCACAAAGCAGGATATAACATAATGTGCCAATTATTCTTGCTTTGTTCGATGGTTTGTTGGAGAATGGATTTGATTGACTTATTCACTGCTTCTACCTATCCATTCGCTTGAGGGTAGTAAGAGGAGGAATGCTCTTACTTGTACCCTGAATTTGATGCCAACTCTTCCATCATACGATTTTGAAAGTGCAATCCATGGTCAGTGACAAGCTCTTTGGGAATTCTGAACCGAGTCATAATCTGGTTGAACACAAAGTGCGCGGCTGTCTCACCATCGGATTTAACTGTAGGCATAGCCTCAACCCATTTCGTGAAGTAATCAACAGCCACTATGATATGATGATGCCCCACAGCCGAAGCTGGGTTGCAATCCATAAAATCAAGCCCCCACTTAGTGAAGGGACCGGCGGTGATAATGGGATGTAACGGGGCAGGTTTCAAGTGCATATTATGTGTAAACACCCGGCAAGGGTGGCACCTCTTGACCGCATCTACACAATCCTTAAAGATCGACGGCCAGAAATAACCCGCTCTTAAGATCTTTTGGGCTGTATAAAGCCCAGATAAATGACCACCACACGCCCCTCTGTGGCAATCATCCAGCACTACCTCAGCCTCTTCATGAGTTAAACAACATCGTAAAATGGAATCTACCCCACGGCGATACAAAGTGTTATCCACTATGAGGTAGTTCTTAGACACGTGACGTAATCGTCGTTGTTCATCCCGTGAGAGGTGAGTAGGGACCTTAAATGTTTGTAAATATATTATGATATCCCCATACCATGGGTCTAAAGTTGAGATTAAGAAGATGTGTTTATTGACAAACGTATCTTCACAAACCAACTCCTCGGCCTCGCTCGGGAAATCCGATATAAGCTCTGCAAAGACTAACGATTTCTTCGATTTTTCTGAAACAAATTCAAGATCGAACTCTTGTAGGATGACAATCCATTTATTATATTTTCCCCCAATCATCTTTCGAGTGAGGATGCATTGAAATGGATTGACATGGGCTACAACCAAGGTCTGGCGAAGGAGAATATAATGTCTCAACCGTTGAACCACATGTATGGTAGCTAAAGAAAGCTTCTCAACATGAGAATATCAAATCTCTGTGTCAATAAGGTTCTAGCTCAGATAATATATGACATGCTCTTGGAGCTCCTCATCCTCTTGAACCAAAACCATACCAATCGTCTCTATGGACGCGGCCACATAAAGTAGAAAATCACGGCTATAGTCTGGAGGACTAATCACCAAGGCTGATGCTAGGGCTCGCTTGAGTGCATCAAAGGACTCCTGGGCTCGCTCATCCCAACAAAAGGTGGTGTCCTTCTTCAAAAGACGCATGAAGCCTCTAGTCAAATTGGCACAGTTGACAACAAATCTCCATAAGAATTTTTCCATGCCTTGCAAACATTGAAGATGATGAATATTTTTCGAGGGAGACAACTGAAGTATTGCCTCAACCTTCAAAGGGTCAACTCTTATACCCTCTTTAGAAACGATGAATCCTAACAAGCGACCCGACTTCACACAAAAGATGCACTTATGAGGATTTAACCTAACCAAATAATGGTGGCATCTTTTGAATACCAATCTCAAGTGATAGGAATGACGCATTCTCATACGAGAATGAGCAGCAAGGTCATCCAAAAATACTTCGATAATCGACTTGAGATCATGGAAGATCAAGGTCATTGCCTGCTGAAATGTAGCTCCGACGTTTTTAAGGCTGAAAGGCATTTTTTGATATGCAAAATTTCCCCAAGGAAAAATAAATGCAGTATTATGTTGGTCCTCAGGTTTAATTTGTATCTAATTTTATCCGGAAAAGCCGTCCATAAAGGAAAAGACCTCGCTACCCACACACTCATCCAAAATTTGATCAATAAATGGTGTTGGGAAATTGTCCTTAGGACAGGCACGATTCAAATCATGGAAATTAGTACATATGTGGATCGCTCCCTGCTTCTTATCCACCGGAACGGGGTTTGAAACCCACTCTATCAAGGGAACGGGATAGATAAAACCGGCTTTCAACAGTTTCTCTATGTCTGCCTTAATCGCGGGTGCTTTCCTAGGATTCACCGCATGCAAGCATTGTCGAACAGGCTTAGCGTTGGGATAAGTCTTAATCTTGTGTTTGACAATACGAGGGTCGATTCCTTGCATTTCGTCATAAGACCAAGCAAAGATATCACGGAATTCTTTAAATAGCTCGGTGTATTCTTGAATCTCAGCATGGGAACATTCTGCCCCAATATAGACATTCTCTATCCTGCCAAGATCATGAGAGATATTGATAGGAATTGTTGAAGATATGTTTTCCATGTTTCCATCAGCCATCAGACCAGGAGAGCTTAATGGAACCATAGGACTACCAACTCTCTCACTAAGAACTGCCCTAAATTCCTCACGCTCCAAGTGGTCAAGCTCAAGAAGAAAGTAAGATCTATGATGGAGTTCTTCCCATGGTGTCTCAACTCTTGACATAGCCTTAATAATCGCTTCATCTGAAGGGAAAACTGTATCAAGGTAGTCGTGCGCGTGAAAATACTGCACTGCCCATGCCGACAGCACATAAGTTTCCTCCTCCTCCATCCGTGAAGAGGAAGGACTGGGCTCTGCAACAGACTTCAGATTAGCTTGATAAGCTATCGTAGTTGCAGGCAACGGCACATTCGTCGCAATGGGCTCACTTGGAGTACTCGTTGTAGGAAGAATCCAAGGATCTTCCATATGACTCGTGTGAAAAGACATCGATCTCATAGATGTCGAATCCTCACCGGAACTAGACCCTATCATAAGGATCGGTGTAGGACAACTAAAGCTTCCCATGAGGGATGGATACATTCCTACACCCACACTCCTAGTTGCCGGCTAAGAGTGCTCAATGATCGGGATCGAAGCTCCCGAAGATGCGGTAACAGACAGATTCTTGAATGTCGTTTGATCAATCGTGACTCTCTTCCCATTAAATGGAAAGCATACAACGCGAAATAGGGAAGAAGTAATGGCTTGCATACTATACATCCAATTCCTACCCAGCAAGAGATTGTTGTCAAGGGGTGCATTAACCACCTCGACCTCTATCGCAATGGTCTTCCCTCCCAAACGGACCTTAAGGGAAGGGAGGATGCTGTGCAGCCTAAACAATCTCCCATCGAACGCAGTTAACATGGTCGCCGATTTAGATAGCTCAGGGGAACCTAAACCCTTGCAACATGATAAATACATCACAGAAGCGGCAGCGCCTTTGTCAATCACAGTGCGTTTGACGGTCATGTTAAGACATTCTACGTGAATCAAAAGAGACACATAGTAAGGCAAGCAAGGCTGAAGTCCTGTGGTTTCAAATTTAATCACGGAGGAAGAATAATCATCATTCACACCAAGGGAAGAAAGCAAATCCTTCCTTTGCGAAGGACAAATCTGAAGCACTTCCAATGCAGACATCGCACAAGGAGTGTGGCCCAAATCCTCGACAACTGAATAGTTCTGGGTGGCTCGGGCATTAATATTGTGCCCCAAACACTTGAGGACTCCCTTAGGAATGCAAGGTGCAGCTTCAGGTTTATCCACAGGTTTCTCAATATGCAAAGGAGACCCTGGTGGATCAGGTTCCTTTCCTAGGATGGGTTGTGACGAACCATAGTCCTTCGCATGGGTCACAACTTTCGCAGCACATACCATGTTAATGCAACCACGACCACTACCCTCCGGTGGATCTTGATCACCACCAGACTGATCATGGGTCCTCGATTTCATATTTTGATTGTGAGGTAAAGGGTTAGTTAGCACAACTGGGCCCTGTGCCAAGAATCTCGAGGCTTCATCGATACGAGGGCACAAGTAAGTGAGGTGATCGTCCTTACATAAATTGCAAGGGAACTTAACCTTACGTTTAGCTTGCTTGTCCCCCCCAGCATTACGGGCGTTCTTGATCCATCGGACCTCAACTTGAGTGCATTAAAAGTTTATGTAAATAATGCGTTTTCTAGTTTGCTTAATTCATGAACTAGCATTAATGCTTAAAACAGAAATGAAAAGCAAAACTGATAAATAGACGTGGGAAAAACAAACACAGAATTAGAGAGCCACAAACAGAATTTGATAACGGAGTTCACCCCCTCCACTAGGCTACGTCTCCGGGTCCCTCTCCAATGGGTACTGATCCAATTAATCTCTTTAAGATGGTACAAAAATTGTTCTAGAATCAACTTCATCAACTGTAAACAGAATGTTGTACAAAGTCTTTAAGACCTCTCTTCTGGAAATTACAATTAGCCTTCGAAAGGCAAAGAAAGCTAAATTATAACAGAGAATGTTGACTTCAAAATAAACAGCATCTGGGCACTTCGCAGCCTCCCCAAGTTTCTCATAACAGAAAAACGAAGCTCTGTGCTCTAACACTCTGTAAAATCAAATTCGGCAGCTGTACAAACAGAATGCTGGGTAGAAAGTCCTCAAGACTCCTCTTTGGAAATTACAATTTGGTCTTCAAAAGAAAATAAGCCAAATTATAACAGAAAGTGGTCAACCTCTAAATATAAACAGCAATCTGGATAAATTACAGCTGACCCCGCAAGCTTCTCCCAACAGAAAAGTGATCCCCTCAATGTGGCCAGAAACACGTTTATATAAGCATTCAGTCCCAGGGTAAGTAACGGTTTGACAACTGTTATCATCACAACTATTATATTTTTCATTATCGTTACAATCATATGCTAAAATTGAACCATGCAGTCCCACCAAATCACTGCACAAGCGTTATGTTGGCACGACATTCCATATCCCCGAACCGTTGCAACCAACTCCACGCACATATGCCGACTCACAACACATTGCAATGACTGTCACGCACATATGTTGCACCATACCATAGCGTCACACGTAATGTAACCGTTTGATGTCACCACTAACTTCGCGATGTCGCAGCAAGTGCGATGTATGTCGCAGCAAGTGTGATATGTCTGTCACAGCAAAGGCGATATGTATGTTGCAGCCAGTGTGATATATCTATCGCAGCAGTGCGATATGTCTGTCACAGAAGGTGCGATGTATGTCACAGCAAGTGTGATATGTCTGTCACAGCAAAGGCGATATGTATGTCACAGCCAGTGTGATATGTTTTTCGTAGCAGTGCGATATGTCTATCGCAGTAGGTGCGACGTATGTCACAGCAAGTGCGATATGTCTGTCGCACTATATATGAGTTAAAACATGTGTTATGTTCTTTGAACCATAGATTAAATACCATTGTACCATATTGGATCAATGTAATTTGAAGATGAATAATCCACCGGATCATTCCTCCCCATTGGAGAGCTTTTGGACCACCAAAATCCTGAATCATTCTGCAAGTAAGTGAGGATACAACTTCCTCACCTTTCCAATCTCCATACATCCTTTCCATCTTTCCTTGGTGATCTGCAACCAAACTTGCTTTTCAACTTCAAAAGGATGATGGTTTTCATATCTGGCTTTGCAAATTTCCTGGCTCATATCCTGCAGTTCTTGCACTATCTGCTGCACTGCTTTCTTTGCATCATGATGTCCCAGTCTAACATCTTTTGTGCCGAAATAAAAGTCCACATGTGACCTCAACAGATAATAAAAACAAGCCTCAAAAGGAGACTTAATGCACTGCATGTGTTGCAACTGTTCATCCCAATCCTTAGGATATTTATCCCAATAAGTCTGGAGAAATTGAATGACTGTTCTACTGACTACCCATGTTTTCCCAATAATATGTGGACAATACATTGTGCTCCTTTCAAAATTAGTGTCCCTAAGAGTCCATAAAACTGACCAAAATTGCCCCAATATTCAAGTCCCAAACATGTACAATAGTCATAGGAATCCCAACATGAACCCCAATATACTGAAAGCACAAACTAATTAGTAGTCCCCCATTAAAGTCCCTTACAACATTTTTAAAAGGATGAGATGAAGTATGAATAGGTGTGTACAATCCCAACCCTTTATCAATAGATTTGCACATCACACAATTCCTTACATAATCATAAATAGTCTTTTGAATAATCATCAGGTTCATGCCAAAATTTGGAAAAGGCATGCTTTGCTGCAACTGCACTTCATGTTGCTCTATCTTTACCTCGGATCCCAATTGCTGTGATCTTAGTGTCATCACCTGAATCAGATCCCAAGTCTTGAATTAGGGTTGCAGTAGCTGCTTGATTATCCTTATCTTTTTTTTTATTTCCTCCATACTTCTTTGGCCTTAACTCCGGATGAAGTTTCCAACACTTAGAGACATCATGTCCCTTCTGACAATGCGAGCATGTGGCTTTTTCACCCTCTTTCGTGATGGTAGCTGTTTCCTTTTCCTTATCTTTGCTTTTATCTTTGTTGTCAAAGTTAGATGACTTTTTCATAAACGAGTCATCATCATGCTTACCCCTAGCTTCTAAATGTGTAGCTTGAACACATACATCATCCAAATTACTGGGGTTAAACATCAACAAAGTATGTTGCAAATAAGAATGCATGCCACCAATATACTTAAGAAGAGTTTCTTGCATATCCAATGCAACATTCAATGCAATAGCCCTCTTTCTAAATTCATGAGTATATTCTTGAATGCTTTGTCCTTTAGCTTGTCTAAAATTTTGCCAGCTCATTATTAATTGTTGCATGTGACCTAAAGGATAAAATTGCTTCTTTAATACTTCAATGAACTCATTCCAAACTGAAATAATTTTACCATTCTTTCGAAGATCTTGTTGAATCTTGCTCTCCCACCAAGTAAGAGCCATGCCACTCATCCTCAAAGTGGCCAATTGAATTCTGGAAGGGTCATCATTAATGCCCTGCACCCTGCAATATACTTCAAGCTGCTTGATCCAATTGTCTAACTTTTCAGCATCTAAATCTCCATTATAAATAGGTAATTCAAATCTCACATCCAATCTGAAATAAGGCATATTAGGACTTGCATTATTCGAATGAGAAGTATGAGAAGAAGAGAAAGTTTGATTAGTTTCAGGAGGATCACCATCACCTCCTACTCCTTTACCCTTTTCTTCCTTCTTCACTTCTGCATATTTGGATGAAGATCCTTCTTCTTTCTTCTTCCTTTCTTCTCACTCGTCAAGTAGAATTTCCATCATGGCTTTCATGCTCATAAAAGCCTCCAAAAACTCAGTTTCTGAAATAACAGGTTTTTCCCGTTCTATATGTCCTTCTTCTTCCCCTTGTGGAGAAGACATGGTTCTTGAGAATGTTCTCCTCGAGCCAATCTCAGGATCTCCTTCGATTAATTCTCCTTCACCACGCTTTAACCTGGACCTGGTAAGCATTCAAAAAATTGCACCAGCAGTTAACCTGCTCTGATACCATAATATGATCCGTCGGACCTCAACTTGAGTGCATTAAAAGTTTATGTAAAGAATGTGTTTTCCAGTTTGCTTAATTCATGAACCAACATTAACAAAAATTAAATGCTTAAAACAGAAATGAAAAGCAAAACTGATAAATAGACGTGGGAAAAACAAACACAGAATTAGAGAGCCACAAACAAAAGTTGATAACAGAGTTCACCCCCTCCACTGGGCTACGTCTCCGGGTCCCTCTCCAATGGGTACTGATCCAATTAATCTCTTTAATATGGTACAAAAATGGTTCTGGAATCAACTTCAGCAACTGTAAACAGAATGATGTACAAAGTCTTTAAGACCTCTCTTCTGGAAATTACAATTAGCCTTCAAAAGGCAAAGAAAGCTAAATTATAATAGAGAATGACGACTTCAAAAGAAACAACATCTGGGCACTTCGCAGCCTCCCCAAGTTTCTCATAGCAGAAAAACGAAGCTCTGTGCTCTAACACTCTGTAAAATCAAATTCGGCAGCTGTACAAACAAAATGCTGGGTATAAAGTCCTCAAGACTCCTCTCTGGAAATTACAATTTGGTCTTCAAAAGCAAATAAGCCAAATTATAACAGAGAGTGGTCGACCTCTAAATACAAACAACAATCTGGATAAATTATAGCTGACCCTGCAAGCTTCTCCCAATAGAAAAGCGATCCCCTCAATGTGGCCAGAAACGCATTTATATAAGCATTCAGTCCCAGGGTAAGTAACGGTTCGACAGCTGTTATCATCACAGCTGTTATATTTTTAATTATCGTTACAATCATATGCTAAAACTGAACCATGCAGTCCCACCAAATCGCTGCACAAGCGTTATGTTGCCACGACGTTCCATATCCCCGAACCGTTGCAACCAACTCCACGCACATATGCCGACTCACAACACGTTGCAATGACTGTTACGCACATATGTTGCACCATACCATAGCGTCACATGTAATGTAACTGTTTGATGTCACCACTAACTTTGCTATGTCACAGCAAGTGCGATGTATGTCGCAGCAAGTGTGATATGTCTATCACAACAAAGGTGATATGTATGTCGCAGCCAGTGTGATATGTATGTCGCAGCCAGTGTGATATGTCTGTCGCAACAGTGTGATATGTCTGTCGCAGATGGTGCGACATATGTCGCAGCAAGTGTGATATGTCTGTCACAGCAAAGGCGATATGTATGTCGCAGCCAGTGCGATATGTCTGTCGTAGTAGTGCAATATGTCTGTCGCAGTAGGTGCGACGTATGTCGCAGCAAGTGCGATATGTCTGTCGCATTATATATGAGTTAAAACATATGTTATGTTCTTTGAACCATAGATTATATACCATTGTACCATAGTGGATTAGTGTAATTTGAAGATGAATAATCCACCGGATCAGTTCTTGTCATTATTATTAGCATTCTCATTCTTATTCCCACCCTTACAATTATTCTTACCCTTCTTTCTGTTCCGTCCGGGCTGCTGGTTACCCTTCTGGTCCGACGATTGCACTGAAAGTACACTCACTGTTTGGGTGGGTTGAGATGAAGCCGTGGCTTGTCCCGAAGCAGATTGGTTGATGGACAATTGGCTAACTTGTTTTGCAACCAAATCCACAGGTTTAGCACTTGCACAACCAACAATGCCATCGGCATGTGGTCTAGGTTTGACTTTGGGGTCGAAACTAGAACACAGAGCATTAGGAATGATCTCATATAACAAACCGGACTGAGCATAAATCAAGTCCAGTTCCTGCGCCCTAAAAATCGCTTGTTCCTCATTCTGCACTCCGGATGTAGAAACATCCTTCGCTATATATGGCAATAACGACTTAAGGAACCATTCGAGGAGGAATTCCTACAGTATAAAGGATTTAATTAACCTCTTCTATCTACACCACTCTTGGATATGATCAGATATATGTGTGGCTTTATCCTACCGAAATGTTGACAAGAGTTCAGTACCAACTTCATAACGCATTGGTAGCTGGAAGTGGTTAAGAAAACTAATCTATAAGTCATCGAACAGATCGAATGCCCCCTAGGTAGCTCTATATACCATTTCGTGGCAAGCCCTGTAAGGGTGCATTGAAATAGCCTTAAATGGATGGAGTCCTGGTGTAAGGAATTCAAAGAGCACCATAGGTGAAAGGTAGTAACATGTTCGCTTGGATCCTCTCCTGGTTTTCCCTCGAACTTAGGTATATCCGAGGGAAGCTTAGTAGGGACAGCCGGCCAAGCCGAGTCATGAGATACAAGATCGTTCGTTAATCTCAACAAGTCAGGAAGATTCAGTGTCACGAAAAAAGGGAGCCTAGGATGATGCGGTCGATGGACTGCTCCCTGATAGTTCTGATTCACATAGGTTTGATTACCACCATGGCCTTGGCCATAGTGCCCTCCTCCTGTTTGACCCGAATAGGGTGGCATGGAAGCACCATAGTGTGGTGGACCCTAACTATTAGGAGCTACAAAGCTATAATTTGGAGAGTAAGCAGGTTGTTGATACCCGCCCCCATAAGGTGGAGAACCCTGTCCATACTGAGTCCCATAATAGGGTCCATAACTCATCGCATGAGATGTCCCATGAGACACTCCGTAAGTAGGAACATACGCTTCGAAAGTAGGAATATACATTCTAAAAGTAGGAACATGACCTCTAGAAGTATTAGCATGACCTCCTGAAACAACGAGCGGTACATGAAGTTGAGACACAAACGGTCTAGTAACCGCAGTACGGACATAACTCGTAGCAACATTCCGGCCCGAAGGACCACGTGAATGAGGTGGAGGGTGAACATTAGAAGAACTAGGGACAAAGGACGAAGGGATCTGTGTAATTAAATACGTACTATTCCCTATAGTCACTCGTCTCCGATCTGGTATCCTAATAGGATCGCTAACCCTAGACCTAGGAGGAATATGTGATGTAGCTTCCACCACCAGGATGGAAGGTGCAATGTGACTAGTGCTCCCAAACCTCTCCACATGGTAAGGAATGAGAGTGTCCCCAGGCATAGTGTTAGGCTCGAACTCAGATTCAACATGAAATGCCAAATCATGTGTAGGAAAACTAAACATACCATAACTACCATAACTCATGCTCGCGGGTTCGAAATGAGTCTCTGCATCCTCCAGCATTCCATACCAGTAATGCGTCAATGGGGAATCAACCCTAGAGTGAGTAGGTCTATCATGAAAGGTTCCTATCTCAAAAATCACAGGACTGAACTCAGTCAAGTCGGTTGAAGGATCATAGGTAGGAGTAAACTCCCCATCTTCCACTTGAATGGGAGAAGGTGGTTCAGGAATACCTTCAATATGGTCTCCCATGGTGTGTGAATCAATGTGCAAAGTAGTCTGCCTAGCCTCTGTCTATTTCTCTCTCCCAAAGGAGGAGGAGATGTAGAAGGCGGAAGTCTTGCTAAACGACAAGAATAGCGAGGAACCGCACCCAAATCCGCAATGACTCAAAAAATAGAAAAGACTCTCTATTTACGCAAACCCTAGGCAAGCTATCATGCACATAGCAATCACCAATAAAATCTAAAGCCAAATGCAAGTAATCAAGGGTCGGATAAGTGAGCTCCCGAATGAAGCAGGTATGTCTTGCCTAGGAGAGGCTTGAGACTCCCATACACAACAAGCGGAGGTACGTAACCAATTGTTGTGGCCATCAGCTTCAACGCATAAAGGCAACTGTGCTGTCCGACCCCAACCTTGCTGGGACACCCGTAGAATAACCCCTGCAAAGTACCCCCTCGATATCCTAGGTAAGGCACTAAGATCACCTCAATATAATCAATGCTCAAGCAGACAGTCGCAGGCGGGATTGACCGTACGGGCAGGGTAGTAAAGCCCAAAACTCTCGAAAGAGCCCCCAGATATGAATACAATCCTAGAAATATCTCCGGTGCTACTCAGTTATGACTAGGAGTCATCCCAATCAGTAACTGCTCATAATGCCTCGTGCTTAACTCCCTTTTGAGAGGAGGATCCTGAGAAACATTGGTTATACCAAGGATTTCACACACTCACCTGGACAGACACATACATGTTGTTGTTTAGTGGTCTTGGAGAATTTACTCACAATGAACTATTCCAAGACCCTAAAACCTAATCTTGTTGGTGAACCCTATCAAATAACATAGTGTAGTTCATTTTAATTAAGCATTGATTTTAATTGGCTTTATTACTCAAAAGAGGGATATGGCCGTGTAACTAATGGTGTTATGACACAACATGAAGTAAAATGCACACCTAACAATCAATGCAAATGCATTGTGTCCATGAAAACAGGGTATGTACTACGTGAAATGCACAATTTTTCTTCAAATGATAAATGCAAGCTTTCCTATATGAAATCCTAACTAATACTCCAAAGAAAATCTAGTGCAAGTAGTATGCAAAATGCAAGATGCAATGCATGATGATAAGCAAATATTTTTGGATTTTTTGAAATAAAATGAGATACAAAAAGCAAAAGAATGATTCTACAACCCCCAGACTCTGCCAGCACACTCAAGTAGAACTCAAGCAAAGCACTAAGGTAAAATAAATCTAATGCACTAATCCCAAACAAAAAATCGAAAATGCCATGACAAGAACCTTCTTAAAAAAAAAATTTACTCTAAAAAAAACGTCTCTGGTCAGAAACAGAGGTGTATACAGACTTTGGCAGTATCAAAGGAGACTCAGCAATCATCAAACTTCACCTAGCAACCATTTAACTTCCACTAAAAGGAAAAACTAAGGGTATACGTGACTGTTCGCAGTAAACCCGCGTGTATACGCAAAAATCGCAGAGAAACCCGCGTGTATACGCGACTGTGAGTTAAAAAATCGCGTACAGGAAGAAAGGTGCATAAAAATCAAGGAAAATAGACAAGATGAGACAAACTTCACACCAATCAGACACTACTAGGCAAACATGCCCCCAGACCCGACACAGAAACAAGAGAGAAAGAGCAATTCAAAGTCATTGAATGCCGATAGAAAACCCCCAAAGGAAACCTACTAGGAACTCCCCAGCGGAGTCGCCAATTCTGTTACGGAGAGAAATTCTTATGGCTTGGGGTACCACAACAGACAACTTGACTCCAGAAATCAATCCTTTCCAATATGCAATAGAAATTAACTATCTAACACTAAAGGATCAGACCTTGTACCTTATTCTGGACGGTTGAAGTAGATCCTCGTTGAGCTTTCCAACTTCAGCTTGAATTGATAGATTACTTCCTCAACAACAAGTAAACAATACAAGCATACTATATATCATGGTGTTAGATATATTCTAGCATATATAATCAACAATGTATAAGCATTTGAAAACATCCATGGATAAAATATTCATTCAAACATACATTATTGGACAGGAAAAGATATTTCTATTAATATAAAATCAGAGATCACAATAGATACAACCTCTGTCGGTACGTCTGCGAATTGGAGAAACTGAATCCCCCACTTGGGCCTCCACCACCTCAATCCTCCATCTCTCGATAGCAAGCTCACAAGCAAAAGGCAAGCTTGGGAAGAACACAAAAGTGCTCCAAGGGACAAAGGGATGCAGACTCAAGCATAAGTTCTGGCAACAATGGAGTATAGTTTCTTTGCTCTCAATTCTCTCATATGCCTTCAATGTACCATAGAGTTCCTTATATATCTTTTCAAAGGGGTAATGAAAGGTCGAATCCGAGCGATCTCAGGGCATAGGGAAGGACAGGAGTCAAGTGAGTTGGATCCATGTCAAGGAAAACTCCAAAAGGATTTGGATTTTGTACACATCCCAATGTACGCGGTTTTAGTGGTCAAACCCACGTATATACACGATTAAGGGTTTAAAAGTCATGTATATCATTTTTCACATGTTTTTAGGGATGGTCAAGGAAACATCAAAGGACAACAAATGGTCCAAGGGGTCTAAGGAGTCTGCAGAGGGACAAGGGAAGGGCCATACAAGTGTGATTCACCTGGAGTGGTAAAATCAGCAATAACAATTAGATCAACAAAGCATATACATTCTACTTTATCGCACATTTTTATAGGTTTGCGCATAAAATTGATAAGAGGAATAGCTTAGTACCCCTCATTTGTGACATCTAAAAAAACTTACTTTATTTTAACAAAAAACTAGTTTTTAAAAACACAATTTGCTTAATGAATCAAATAATAAAGTATACACATTCTACTTTATCACACCTGTTATCAACTAATTTGCACTTAGGAGTTTTTTCAAGTGAGCTACCAAGGATCGGAACAAATCAATTGTTCTTACTTAATTCTTAGAAAATTCCATGGTTTCATCAGGGCCAGTCGCGGTTCTTTTTTCGCATGTTCACACCCCCTTGGGGGAATTGTAATAAATAACTTAGCATGATGGTTTGTTTTTGTAAAAGGCTTGGCCTTCTTAGGACTTAGTCATCAAGGTCATCATCCTTGGGTGTTTTTTCCCTCGTCGATTATGTGACGCTTTTTTAAGCACCATATAATTTTCGAGTTTTTCACTCAAAATCCTTCAAAGTCGGGATGGTGAAATTGGTGATTAGGTCTTAAAGGTTATTAAATGCTAGGGTCTATGTATTATACCATGCTATTCATAGTCCCAAATTTTTGTGGACATGCGCTAAGTCTTTCATAGGATTTTTTTATTTTTAGTTTTTTAATAAAATCATCTATAAGGTGTATTTTAATTGTAAAAGCTCAAAAGGTCATAAAATTCGGCCTACAAAGCCAATTTGGTCATGGGGATGCTCATTTTTGGACCCAGAGCCCCCACTTAACCCCTTAACCCACCTTTGAGACTCAAATTAGTAATTTTCAATTATTAATTTTGATTTTCTCTCTAAAATGACTGAGAGGGTCAAATAAATGGGAAAATTGGAGAAAATCCAATTCCTAAATCAAAGGCAGTTTGTCTGTGACTTGTCTCTGAGGTGTCAGGGTTGTTGAGGATGTTGTCTGGGAAATTTATGAACATAGAGGAGAATCTTTTATCATCAAGGGAGGAGATCCAACTCACCTCCACCAAAGGGGGACGTATTCTCTCATGGAGGGTATAGCTTGCCACATGGAAGACGCAGTTAGAGGAGGCGGAGGATTCCCAAAACAAGTGGGATACCTAATGAGAGGTGGAAGACTCCTATCCCATGAATTCAAACCTCCTCCTAACATTCTCTCAACCACTGAGAACCACCTCCTCATTGAGAATTGTACCCCCTTGGGGGTTGGGTTGTTTTCTTCCCTAGGGAGCCAATTTGGACATGGGGATGATATATTTATTTTCCAACAACTCTTGTAACTACATTTTCAGCTCTAGCAAATCTGGTGTGCTCATCTTGTAGGGTGTCTTTGACACTGGTGCTGCTCCTGGAACAAGTTCAATTGTAAAATCAATGTCCCTCTTTGGAGGAAGCCTTGGAATTTCATCAGGAAAAACATCCCTGAACTTCTATAACACATGAAATTCCTCCAAACTAGGAGTTTCATTCTCTGTTGCCTCCAAAATATGAGTTGCTTACACTTTGCAACCTTTCCTACAGAACTTCTTCAGCTGCATTGCTGAAATCTTCCTAACAGAAACCACCTTTGGAATGCCTCTTACAACCCTTAGGTTTCCTTCTTCATCTGTGCATTCAAAAGTCTTGTTGTAACAATCAAGCTTTACTCTATGCACTTCTAATCAATCCATTACAATGAGAATATCATAGGAACCAAGTGGCAGAACATTCAAGTCTGCATAGGTGACTAACCCATCCATGACTAATGTACATTTTTATACCATTTCACTAACTTTTTTATTGGTTCCAGTGGATAGTTGAACTAACCATGATTTTCTATAATTTAACTTCTTGAAAGCACAAATCTCAACAATTATAGGAGTAATATAACTATGAGTAGATCTAGGGTCAATCAAAACATAAACACATTGCTCAACAATCTTACCTACAAATTCAACCACAGTTGATTGATGATCTGCCTGGTGGTCCTCCAGTGCTTCATAAATCCTAGGGACAGTACTCAATACTTGACCCATTGTTTTGGCTTCTTGAATGTTGTAAGATGGCCTTACATTCCCACCCTCAAGTGGACAGTTCCTACGCAGACGGGGTCCTCCACATTTCTATCATTGGAGAGGTTCTCTGTTCTATTGTGGATCTCTTGGATTTTCTCCCACCACTCTAGCTGGCTTACTCCCAGCTTGTGATGGTTGTTCTGCTGATTTCTGAAGTTAGAAGGTTTAAAACCTTTCTTCCTTTGGTCAGAATTCTCATTATTTTTGTCCTTCCATGTCTTATGGTAATCAGGTTTTCCTTTGCTTTGCTAATAGCAATACTTAGCTTTCCTTATTGCTTCTTCTAGAGTTCTAGGTTCATAAAACTCAATTCTTCCTTTGTATGCTTGAGGTAAGCCACTTAGAAAGCGTTGGATTTTCACTTTACCGTCCCTGATATACCTAACATACCTCAGCAGTTCCAAGAATTTGTTTGCATACTCTTCCATGTTTTGTTGTCCCAATCTCAGCTCATGGAGCTCTTTAATCTTGTCATGATAGTACCTGTCAGATATGTACTTGTGCTTGAAATACTTCTTGAACTACTTCCACACAATCCTTCTTGCATTGATCTTATTCACTTACATGAGGTGTTCCCACCATATGGATGCTCTTCCATTTAGAGTGCATTCAGATTGGATATGGCTACCCTAGCCTTCATATTTCCTGAGTAGTCCTGGACTTAGAAATACTTCCTCATCCCAAGAAGCCAAGCTTTAGCTTCTTGACCAGATTTTACCTCACCATCAAATGTAGGAGGATTTTCCTTCTTAAATCCCCATAGAAATTGTTCTTGTAATGCCTCCTCCTCTTTCTCTTGTGAGTTGAAGAGCTTGAACCCCCAATGTATTCTTTAGAGTTGGAGGATCCACTAGAATATATTTTTAAACTATGGTTTCTATCTCTAGGAACTCTTCTTGGGCTATGGATCCTCTTACGAGAATTATCCTGGAACTATTCCCACTCCCTTCTGGATTTGTTGTCCAATGCCCAGAGTTTATCTGCCTTTGTACTCTGTAGCATGGCTGAATTCAACTGATTTCGGTCTTCTTGAGCTTTAATCATCCTTTCATTATCTTCTCTGTAAATTTGCAATTCCACCCTTAGGCTCCTCATGGTGGCTTCAATATTTGGGGGAGTCTCTTGATTTCTACTCCCATTGGATTATGTTTCAGCATTCCCAACTTGTACTTTCTCACCCATGGCATCTGCATCGAGCTCATAGGGATCTTGTGCATCATCCATGATTATCATCTTGGACCAACCAAGACCAAAATTTCCAAATTGTACTATGTGGAATGATTCCTTTGATGTGACTATGATTCTGTAAAATTTGTTCATAAACACAATAGTTAAATTATAAATTTACAGCATTCTTAGAAATTCATAATTACTTTCCTACATTTGGAAAAATCATATATCGACAACTTGTCAAAACATATACTTTTCTCACAAGCAACAACTTTCTCAGGGGATAACGGGGGTCAAGGGGGCTTGGCTATACTTTTGTAAATATTTTTATTTTGCACAATTTGGCGCATAACTTTACTGCCATTTTCATCTTTCTGGCACCTTCATATCCCACTTAAAAACTGTTGAAATTCTCTGTGTCGGAGCAACTAATCTTTTTCCTTCGATCGGTGAACTCACTAAAGTTTTCCAACATGTCAGTGAAACTCATCTTTTCCTTTCGACTTGTCGGCAAAACTCGCCGAGTCTTTACGACACTTATCGTAAAAACTCGTCATTTTCTTCCGATCGACGAAACTCCGCCTTTTCTCTCAACGTGTCAACAAAACTCATCGAGTTCATCCAACGGATCGGTAAAAACTCATCTTTTTCTGCTGACAGGAAATTTCAACACTTAGAAAAAATTTTGAAATTTTTTCTTCTTTTCTTCGTCAGAAAAACTCATCAAACTTTTCCAACGTGTCGGAAAAAATCACCAATTTCACCCTGCCAACAGGGGAAATTTCAACACTTAAAAAAATCTTTGAAATTTTTTCTTCTTTTCTTCGTCGACAAAACTCATCAAACTTTTTCGACATAGAAACACTTAGAAAAAATTTATTCTTCATGGTGATCTTGGCAAATCTTACCAATATATATCGGTGAAACTCACTGATTTCTCCCAACATGCATCAACGAAACTCATCCAACTCAGTCGATATGTATCGGCAAAACTCGTTGAGTCTAGCCGACATGGAAAGTTTTTGACACTTAGAAAAATTTTCAAATTTTTTTCTTTCTCTTCCTTCTTGGTCGGCTCAACTCAGCCTTTTATGCCAACACGATCACTGCAAGATTCATTCGCTCAACTCAGCTAAATTAGGCGACATGTGTTGGCTCAACTCGTCTAACTCATCCGGCACATAAAATATTCCAACACTTAGAAAAAAATTTGAAAATTTTTCTGTCTGCTTCTTTTTCTGCTGACCATAGAGGGTGATTTTTCCTCTGTCAATTTTTCATCTTAGCCCATTCAGGCCCAATGTTGTAACCAGTGCTATGATACCACACTGTCACGTCCCGTCTCCTCTACTCAATGAAGAGGATACGACTACACTGTCGATTTGCTGCTCTATCAAGCCGAGAAATCTAGCCGCATGAAGATAATATCAAGAATTCATTAAACATAAAAGTACATAAAGATGCATAATGCAATATACAATGGAATCAAATGCATTCATTCAAGCATCCATCATTTTCATACTAATTTATAAACAAATACAGTTGCAGAGGTTAAACACAACTGTTGTTCAAGATAAAGCACCCTTGTAACCTAGGGTCTAGGGTTACCAACTTACTACTAACTTGCAGACAATCAGCGTTTTATAGGGAATGAAAAGAGAATAGGAATAAAATCTTGACTTACCCGATTAACGACGGTTGATCCAAGCTTGATCTTATCTTGCTCCACTTCTCTCCAAATCTTCTAGGGATGTACTTCTCCACCTGCAAAGAGCAAATCCTTCAAGTAATATCTCATGCATATGTATATTAGAGGTTAGATGAAAATCATATATATAACATAATCACACATATTCATTAAGCCAATATACATGAAATAAACTCAATACAATATTGGAAGAAGAATTCTCTTTATTAACAAGTGGTGAACAAGATAAGAGTACAACCCAACTTTTGACACAAGGACTCCTCTGCAACCAAAGGACTCTGAGTTCAGGTGCTCCAAGAATCTGAAGATATACCACCAACATAACTTTTCTCTCCAAAATTGATTCATTATCCCCCACCCCAAGGCCTCTATTTATACTTTGGGAAATAGAGTGGTTTTGAAGGTTGGGATGGTTGAGATGGTTGGGATAGTTATGGATTAGGCCCCAACTAATCTCATATAATCTCGATTATATTTTTTAAAGTTGAATTAGGGTATATGCGGGTATTAATATAGGAAAATCGCGTATGACACACAAGTTCTCAAAGGGAACCCGCGTATACAAGTATACGCAGGTTGTAATGCAAATACTAGCATATGACACACGAGTTGCAATGCACATAGTCATGTATGCAACCCAAAATCCAAAATAAAAATATACAAGGCCGGTATGAGGAAAATGAATCAAAGGTCATGCCCATGTATAGTGTTTATGCTACTTCGATCCAAATTGTCCTTTTATTTACCAACATGAGGAATGTCGGCACTCGGACGAAGAATTTCCATTTTGGATGATAACAGACGCCCCGTAATGTGTGAGGTTAGAGGGAAGTGATGGCCGAAATACATTATAATCATTATCTTGGAGAACTCAGAAGTCCAAGAAAGAATAGGAAGTACCTGAAACAAATACATATCAAATTTCATATACAAAATCATATCTAAGGATGCCATGTTCAATATATTGGAACACTAGCTCCTTTACAATATTTAAGTACATCATATGATACGGGTGCTAGACCACGTATATTACAAAGGTGGATCTAAGCCACAATATACAACCATGATGAGTCTTCAAAGATATGGAAGCTGTGTAAGTGAACACAACACAATCTTGCACAACTTAGGTTATAGATGTGAACCTAAGGTCTTCATCATAATCCAAAGGAACGAGTACAATCCAGGCCATGTGAATAGATGTGTCGAAGTCGAACATGGAAAGGATTCAAAATATTTCCAATCAATAAGTGACAATTGACAACTGAAGCAAAGGAATTCACCAATGATGAAAGTGAATCCTAGGGTACCACCGTCAAAACTCTAGGTCTTTGTCTTTAGGAAATGCTGATGAGAAACCATGCTGTGATGAGGAAGGCAATAGATCCTCCAACGGATCACAAGAGTGATTAGGAATTGGATAAAGGAAAGTAGACACAAGTGATATCAGATAGGATAATGATGGAATCAGGATAAAAAATCAGAAACCTGGATAGATCCTCCAATGGATCACAAGAGTGATTAGGAACTGGATAAAGGAAAGTAGACACAAGTGATATTAGATAGGATAATGATGGAATCCGGATAAAAAATAAGAAACATGGATAGATCCTTGAACAGTGAGAACGATACAAATATGACCCAAGGAAACTTTTTAACTTTGTAGATAGAACAACTAGACTTATCTTTCATGTAGGAGACATGATCAGATTCCCCAGGCATAAATGACAAGTGAAGGAGTAAGAAACTCAAAGCGATAGTTGAATTGAAAGTGTACACTGAGACATGAGTATCGAAAAGTTCAAAGAGTGGTATGTTCAAGGAGGACATGCTACCACCGAATGTAACCCAAAGAGAAAACTTCTTCCTTATCTTTCCTGTTAAATTTTAACGAGTCCAAGAAAGTCAACTCATCTCTCTCTTCATTTTTGACAAGCTTGAAGAGAAGAAGGTACAATGCTTGATAATGTCACTTATTTGTGGATTTTACGAGCCCAAACTAGTACATGCTCGCTTGGTGTTTTCATATTTAGAGAGTCTTAAAATGCCAGAGAAGACTCTAGGGGGTTCCTTTTTCATCCAATTTAGTCTCCTGAAACCGAAAAAGTATAAAACATATCTCAGAAGAACTCTCTTAACTTTTGAAGAAGAAAAGGTGAACCTTTTTCGTACTTAGTCAGGGAGGTCCAAAAAAGGTTAAATTACGACCTACCCAACGCTCCTTCAAGAGCATCTTATAGCTTGAGTTTTACGAGTGTGAACGAAAGCAAGATCAGTCGGAAAGATCCATTTGGGTACGAGAAATAGGGCTTACAACAATAAACTCGATGTTTTGTTCTTTTTGTTTAACGAGCATGACAAAGACATAAAGTACACTCAGAATTGTTTTCATGTTTAGGTCCAGAGCACGAAAAAGAGAAAAATAAGCTCATACCGGGTAGTCCTTGTCACATGCCCCAATTTTGTAAAATAATGTTATCTTATTTTGATATTATTCCCAAACATTATGTTAAATTTAATGCTAAGTGGAAACTGATGACTCAACAGAGTCAAAGCTGTGGAATGTAATTCTAAATATTTAAATTTTAAATAGATAAAATTGGAGACAATAGCCTGGGAGAGTTGTTAAAAAGAGTGTTATTGGTCAAGTGGTGGAAGGAACTAGGTGGAGAGCAAAAAGACAAGTGTCAGCATCCTCAAACACTTCCTATGTTGCAGGTGGCAACTTCCCTACATTTGGGGTCATGATCCCCCAAGAAAGTGGGATCAGAGCAGGTGGCTCAATTAATGACAACTAACCCAAAAAAGACCTAGGCAATCTTATTAAAAGTGCCAAATGTAGAGAGCTGAGGCTGCTCATTCCAGGAGAAGAATCATTCAGGTGAATGCACTTCAAGGAATTCATTGGGAAAGGGAAATTTGAAGGAAAGTGTTTGAGGGGTAAACTACAGGAAGTTGATCTAGTACAGCTTTGCAGTTGAAAGATCTTACTGCAGTATACAGGGTTGGTATTGAGTCTCAGGACTGGTACTTTGTTGATTGCTCCACCTAGTTCTAGCCAAGTAGACCAAAATAGGCTCGGGGGTCCTGAGAATTCGTTGTTTGAGCGCTCTCCAGGAGTTGGTAGGGAGGAATGGCCTGCCATTGCTGTTGTCGTCCAGCTTTAAAGACAGGTTTCATTATCTTTTAATTCCTGTGTTATAGTTTATCTCTATGTATGATCAACAAATGGATGATGTAATGATATGCTGTGTTAAGTCCTCCTAGTTATTCTAGACTAAATCTATACTGTGATGAAAGATAAATCCTACCTGTGTTTTTCCCCATCTGGAGTAATCCAGATCGTACTCTAGCACAAGTAGTTTGTTTAAGTAAATGAAGTATGATAGGATTATAAATGAATTGAATATTTATGTTTCAGAGTAATGAAATGTACTTTTCAGTAGATGGATGATTTCTAGAAAGATTATTAATTTGTTTGCAGACATGTCATTAGAAATAGACTGTGCAAATAGCATGTTAATATAGAATATTACTCATATTACTGATTGACATTAGTAGGTAAATTTTATCAATTATTTTCTACACAGTCTTTATTTACATAAACTGTACTTTTACTTGGAAATAGAAGAATTAGTCTTATCAATTGAAAGTTAATAGTTTATGTTAAGAATAGATATAAACATAGTACTGGTAGATTTTTCCTTTAGTAACAACTAATCTTCCTGTATCTATTTGAACTATAGTTAAATATTATGATAAAGGTTACAGTAGTCCTTACTGAGCTTTAAGTTAATACTATAAACTATTTTTTTATACTTTTGTAGAACTGTGTAAATATAAACAATACTGATAAGTATGGAGGTTCTTTTAACTTTGTATTCTAAGTAATCCACAGATACAAATTGAATTAAATTAACACAAATATTACAGACTGCTTTCAGTCATAACCACTATATAAACAAGAACTAACATAAACTTAAGAATGTATGTTCTACTCAAATAACATAATTATAAATATAAATATTATTATTATTATTCTTAAACAGTGACATTTATAGGTTAATAATTTATAAATACAAATTAAAGAAAAACTGTATACAGTAATAAAAATTACAAGGTAATAACATAGGAAACACTATCCTATTTAAAAGAAAAGGGAGTAAAACCCTATCCCATGATGTGAGCATAAATTATAAATAATTCTAGTACTGTAGTAACCTAGGTTATACTTAGGTTAATTTCTTTCCAAATTATTTTCTAACATGTGCAATTGCATTTATAAAAGAATCATAGTCTATTAATAACAACATATATCTAAATGTTGGGGTTCAAACCCTTAAAACTAATACATGACTATTATAGACATAATAATCATTTCTTGTATCAATTTTGTAATAATCTTAAATAGTCAAATAATCCACTCTCAGTCCTTTAAGGACATATAGACTAAAAGAGAGAAACAACATAATTATTAACATAAGAGTGTTATAAACCAAACAAGGGTTTTACAGATCAAACTCTAACCTGTGAATTTTCATTAAATAAACAAGGTTTACATCACGGCTGTGAGTACTAGCCTTCAAAATTTTAATATATAAAAACCTGATAAAATACTCAACCGAGTTCAACTTCATTGATATTCAAAAAGGGTATAAACCCTAAATTATATAGAGTACAGCATAACGGCTAACAACCAAAGCAAGTCACAGCGAAGCTACCTTCGCAAAATTCACAACCTAAACTGACTGCAAATCCAAGCTTTGACAAGTACACTACACTCACAAAGTGCATCCACCCTATCAAGGGTTTGATTTTAAACATGCTTAAAAAAAACCTGTAAATAGTAGAGGCATAATATAGCTCGTGTCAAGACCAAAAAGGGTATTCAAACCCTAGGCAAGTCCAATGACCACCCAAACTGCATTTAAGGAGAGAACCCATCTTTCAGACCACGGGGCTTACCTGAGTTTGAGCCTTGAGTCACGGCCGTCGCAAAGGCTGTCTTCCTACCCTTGTGTAGGCTTCACTTTAATGAGTACCTGCAGTAATGGTAAACCCTGTCAGTAAATCATCTTACGAGTATAAGTTTGGAAGAATACTATAATAAAACTTGCATTAAAATGAAAGAAAGGTCCTTTATGACTTTTACCTGTCACTAGGAGTATGGCGAATGGATTCACTAGCACTGTCACCTATTAATGGTGCAGTGGGGAAAACAACAACTCTCAGAACCGCATAAAGTAGCGAGCTACGAAGAATCGAGCAGGAGAACTGAAGAAATCACCAAACTACTTGGGCTTGGGACAAAGGTTTCCTTGGTAGCGAAACAAAGGTGGTAGGAAGAATAACTCTACGCTTGACAGAGAAAGAACCAGCAATCAAAACCACTCATTGGAAAACAGAGGCAGCACAGAGTCAAGGTATAAGGTGACGGTAACCAGGAGAACTACAACGGCCATGGCAGACGAGCCAAAGCAACCCTAGAGCTAGCGTAAACTGCGGGACAATAGTGCATTAGGTTAGGTTTCCAGAGTGTTTTATATTTTCCACACATGGACAAGATTCCTCCACGTAGCCATAAATTTATTCAAACAACGAGGGTCGTGATCCATAGTTCCTGCATGGAGACTATATATTATTTGTTTGATCTGTGCAGCATGGGTTAAACTATAACGACAGCCCAATAATATGTAACCAAACCTCTAATCATTTGCACCGTGTATTATATTAACCTAATCACTAGATTATTATCACGAAGGATTTACGTTGACCAAGTTTCATGTCATGTATAAACCATATATTAAGTCTGTTTTTGGATTAAGTACAAACCATTGCTATCAACAACATAGTGTTATCACAAAGTAAACATTATCATAATAATATAGTGTAGTCGTATATTAAACTTTGCCATATGTTAATTGGGTGGTACGAAAATACTCTAAACATATTTTTGAGTAGAATGGAATCATGTGATATACATATATTTTGTTTATGAACTAGATTAAATTATAAAAGTCTTTAGTATAGTTATAAAAAGAGTATATGTTAACTAGGACATAACTATAGTGTCTCTAGTAGCAAAACTTTGAGTTGTTCCTTGCAAACTTTGTGCACAATGAAGGTTTGGTTATGAGTGCTTGGTAAGTTGACCATTGTTATACCACTCATTTTTATAGCTTGGGCATAGTAAACCCTTTTTTCTTTAGGAATATTCCAAGTCTAACACCTATAGATAGTATCTTATAATAATGCCAAAGAAGTTAAAGGCTAAAATTAAAAACGTTATAAAAACAAACTTTTGGTAGAATTGAATGTTCATCGAATAAGTCATTATACTTAGATTTGAAATATAAATGAACTGATAACTCCCATAGCATCGAAACTATGAGGTAGTACAAAACTAAAGATAAAAGTATTATCACAAAATTATGTCACATAGTTTATGCGACATTACTTTGTTAATACTTGGGAGTATTTCCAACTTGTCTTTATGTTGATACAAAGTGTCTAGTGGACAGTACGATAATTACAGAGATAAAACTGATGATAGGAATAGAGACGATCCTATTACATTTTCAAAAGTAAGTAGAACTCAGCGTTAAACTTGGGAACAAATATGGGTAACCTTAAGCTCTTGTAGAAGGGTATAATGGTTATAGTTTCTACACTCAAAGGTTCTTACTATTTATAATATAATAGGCTATAAGTACCCTATAAAAATAATTTAAGGGACAATGAATATACAGGAAAGACAAGATATTATTGCAAAAAAAAATATTGTCAATAAAACAATGTTTATGAGTATTACTAATTACTTAGACTAAAGAAGAAATACACATATCTGAGATTCTTGTATTAAAGTCGCAATTATGTTGTACTGTCATTATACTTTTTCCAAGTTTGTTTATTTGAACAACTGATGAAAATCAAATGATTTTACCTTACAAGAGCTGTCTAGTGTTTAGCAGCTTATTGTTCTAAGCTTTTTAATTTGTAAACAAAAAACTGTTGAAACTAATAGATATTTTAAAAATATATACTCGATTGATCATACTTGTAAAAACCTGTAAGAAATAGTATTCATCTGCGTTAGCACGAATGCTAAGTAAGCCCCGGATTTAAAAGTAGATTCCACCTACTGACATAAAAGAGCTAATCAGTAAACTGAAGCAAATAACACACAAAAAGATTTTAATCTTGCTACGAAAAATAAACTGTTAAGTTATTATAGAAACCAATTACTTAACTGATCTTTAAGCCAACTGTTAGCTGTTAGTAGAACTGCAGGTTATAACATTTATTGTTAACTCGAAAATTTTAATTTTTTGTGAAAATTTGGGGTTGTGACATGTGGTATTAGAGCACGAGGTTCAAACACTAGGGCTTGATGCAGCCCGGCTAGCTTTCATAAAACAGTAAATTAAATTATTATGCTAATGTATTTTAATTTTTTTTTTATGTTATTCAACAGAGAATTGTCTTTTTCTGAAGCTTAATAGGCAGGTATGGAAAGGCTGGGAGAGTATGCACAGGAGGAGTCTCCAGCTACAGAAACAAGAAATTTACCCAGAGATCCTATACCAGGGGATGTAACTACAAATTCCTCAGAGTTGTTACAGACTGTAAAATATTTGAAAACTGAAATGGAGTCTGTAAAGAAAGAGAATGAAAGGATTCTGAGGGATCAAGAAGAGTTGAATTAGATCCTAATGGAAAAGTTTCAAACCGAAGGAAGGGGTAGAAGGTTAGAATCTGAAGATGCCAGTCATCCAAGAAAATATAAAAAGATGAAGCATACAAAAACTGAAAGTAGTTCATCGTCAAAAATGTTTGGTGAACGAAAAAGTTACCATACTGCTAGTGATAGTAGTGATGATGATCTGTACGTCAAGAAGAGGAAATATAAACCTTATGAGGAAATCTCAGGGGAATTCAAAAAGATAAAAACACCAACCTTTAATGGAGAGACTGAGAAGGGGGAGGAAGCTGAGTCCTGGTTGTCCGGGATGAAAAAGTACTTCCAAATATATAATTATTCTAACCAGTTAAAGGCTAGGATGGCTATATATAACCTCTCAGGAAAGGCTGATATTTGGTGGTAGGACTTGAAGAGAGTTAAGGGTATAAAAGAGAAGGAAGTCAACTGGAGTACCTTTAAGCGGTATTTTAAAAAGAAATTTCTGTCTAAGCAGTATTATGAGGAAAGGGCTAAGGAGTTTTATGAACTAAAGTTAGGTTCAATGACAATGAAGGATCTGAACAGCAAATTCTTAAGTCTACTTAGGTATGTACCCTACCTAGTGGATGAGAAACCAAAAGTACAACGATTCCTTAGATGTTTACCATATCATATTAAAGATAGAATTGAATATGATAACCCAAAGACCCTGGAGGAAGCTATGAGGAAGACTAATTTTTGTTTTGAGCAGAATCGGAAGAAAGAATGTTTGGCTAACTGGAAGGCTAAGAAAAATAATAATCAGTCTGAGTTTAAGAAGAAGGATTTTGTGCCTAACAGGAATTTTAAGAATAATAAGGCCAAAACTATTCTAACAACAAGAATTTCCAGGGAAATATGAATAGTACACCCAACAATCAGAACAATTTTAAGGGTAAGGAAACTGCAAATAATCATGGAAATTTTACCAAGAATTTTGAGCATAAAGAGCCTGTCAAGTGATGGGAATGTAATGGCTCGCACTATGCTTCAGTCTGTCAAACCGAAAGAAGACTGTTAATAACATTCATACGGTACAGGAGGAGATGACTGTTGGGGAACTAGCAAGGAGCATGCCTAGAATTAACGCAGCCTTGGAGAACCGATAAGTTGAATATGAAACTTCCATGGTGGAAGTACAAGGTATGATTAATCAGACACCTGTGACTATTTTAATTGATCCAGGAGCTAGTCTCAGTTATATTGCACCTCAGATAGTAGAAAAATGTAATTTATCTGTCGATAAGTTTGAGAATTCATGGTTAGTTCAGTTAGCCACTAGGGATAAAAGAAAAGTAACTTGCTTTGTGAAAGAATGTGCTTTACTTATGGATAAAATTGAAACTGTTGTTAAACTTAATGTTTTGCCACTTGTCTCATATGATTTGCTGATTGGTATGGACTGGTTAGAATAGCATAGAGTAATTTTAAACTGTTATGATAAAACTTTCACATGCTTAAACATTGATGAACAACCAGAAATTGTTAAGGGTATTCCTAGAAAAACTATGGTAAGGTAGATTTTTGCTTTACAACTTAAAAGAGCTGTTAGAAAAGGATGTAAAGCTTACCTCACTTATGCCATCGAATGTCTGCTTACTGGAGTTTTTGATAAACTACTGGGATCATGATCTAGGTGCATTTGACTTACAAGGTGAGATTCTAGAGATTACACTGGAAGACATCTATTTCATATCTGGTTTATCACGATGGGGAGCTCCTGTCAACTTGGAAGGTACCGATAGGGGCGGTGACCTTCTAAGTGTTCAGAACTACATTGACACTTACTACGTTCTTGGTACTCAGAAAAGGCGTACTTGCATCCCTATTGTTCATATTCGCAGCTTTCCATTACAAGTGTTGGTAAGCATGATAGTGAGGGTTGCAGGATCATCATCACTTCATCTTACAACTCGAAACTAGATGAGAATTGCGGTGGAATGTCTACAGGGAGCCTTATATGACTGGTGTTTGGGAGATAATGAAGAAGCAACTCTCTGACTGCAAGAGAGGCCGACGAAAAAACTTCGGTTATTCTAGCATACTGGTGGCCTTTTTCTTTGAGAGAGTTCCCGGTGTTAGTCCTGCAATACCTCTACCAGTTTCCTCTCCTCGTCAACCTAGGCTGAGTAAATGGGGAGAAATATTCCTCCGCCAGGGTGGCGGTGGATCGGTTCAGAGTGTGTACGATGATGACTTCTACTTATGGTGGGAGCGATAGCTACTAGCACTAGAGCAGTTTCCATATGCTGGGTTGGATTTTCGGGGTGACAATGACCTTGTCCTCCCTCCTGGAAGAGCATGGGGAGCGTCAGGTATTTGGTTTTTCAAGTTTTTTTAAATGTTTATGAATTTTAGTCATAAAGATATATACATATGTATAAGAGTTTTAATCCTTTAAATGTTTAAAAATGCAGACATTGGACCAGTTTTCCCTGTTGGGCATCCTCGTATGTATGTGCAACCAGTGGCAAGAGAGGATCACAGTCTGATTAGGGTTCTTGAGGGGAAGCTAGCAAGGCTTACCCAAAGATTACCTACTTTGTGTATTGAGCAAATCCCTGTCGTTATGCAGGAGTTAGTGGTTGGTATCCCACCTATTTGGATACGCCTTATGAGAAGGGTTGCCAGAGCAGTACTTGTTTACATAGAGGTTTTTGAGGCTGATGCAGCTGAAGAGGATGAAGAAGCCCGAGAGCAGGATGACCAAGATGACCAGGGTGCTCAAGCTTAGAATTAGGAGCATTTTTATGGATTACGATCCAGATTTTGTATATATTTTTTGTATATTATATAGTTATGACTGGATCCGAGGATCAAACTTGACCTATCTATATGGACATATATTCACACACACACACACACACATATATTGTCGGTTTATTTACATGTGTTTTTCAATTGGTTTGTTGTAAAATTTATGAAATATGTGTTAAATGCCAATCCAAGATATAATTCACATATGCATCAATGAATGAATTTTGATTTCTTGGAATATGATTAAGTGTAATAAAACCAAAATTTCTTTCCAATAACCTAACTTGCATAAACTGACATAGTGGAATAGGGTTTCGCACCTCATAAGCTCGATTGAGCTGGGAAACTACCAGTTGAGAGTCAAGCTTGACTTCTAGCTGGGTAATGCCTCGTGACAAGGCATCCCATAATAGCTCAATGATGGTCCTGTACTTGGCCACATTATTGGTAGAAGGACCTGTTGGCCTGATTTTCTGACCTAGGCCAACAAGGAGGTTAGGCCCACACAATCAGCTTAAAGCAGCGTCAGGTGTGTTTGGAATAGCAAAACCTCGCAGGTTATGGTCCTGCTACCAGCTGATTTTTCTCTTATGGAGAAATTAAAATCAGCAAAATCTACCCTATCCTAATGTTATTTCTACCTAAATGAATCCTATGATTAGTTTCAATTATCTAAATTGTCTTATAATTACTTTCTTAAGGAAAGACTCCAATTGTTGAAGAGTTTTTCTGAATATAAAGACTGTTAAAATTATGCTAAAAAATTACACAAATCAATTTAACAGCTGTTAACTGAAATATACTAAAATAAAACTTAATCTGAACTATCTTAACTATCCTATTTATCCTATCTATCCTATCTCAGCTGAGTGCGTATCTAGATACTATATTAATTATTAATTAATAAAATATGAACAGAAAGATAAATAGTAAGATCTAAATGACAATATTTAAATCATACATATTAAACTATTCTGTTATAACATCACTTATCAGAGAAACTGAAAATAAA
>LPNX010418711.1:393203-425146 GCA_001517045.1 Pseudotsuga menziesii
CTTCATGAAAATTCCTAACTTATATAATACTATCAGTTGTTTTCGATTCAGTTTTCCCATCAATGCTACATGCCACATTATAGGGTTCCTATAATTATCCAAGAGAATTGAATCTCTTTTACAAAACACCTGTCACTATAATAATGGAAACGACTAGCCTGAATGTTTGCTGGTTTAAAGGTGCTTGGTAAATTCGTGGCCGTTGTTGAAACTCCAGCCTTCAATAAATAGCCTCGTCTCCCAACCAACATATTAACAACGTCCTGAAGCTTTGGAGAAGAGTGATGACATATCCACCTGTGTTTAAACAAATGAAGCATCTCATTAAAACCAGTTAAAACAGATGTAACAAAATAAACTAAAACTTAAATGTATGCCTGTAAAATCTACGATTTTACAGGCATTCATAACAAAGATATTTTATTACCTGTTTGACAGCGACACAACCATGTACTTTGAAAAATGAGAATAACCATCAATTTTTATTTTGAAGATCAACTACTCTTCGGGCTTCAGCTAATTTGGATTTCAGCTTGATAATCTTTAACTTTTGTGTTTCTATTTGTTCAAGCAGATGCTGATTCGTGCCTATTATTGACCTCTTTGCTTTTTTATACTGGTTCTTTTTGGTATTCATTTCTTTCCACCTGCTAATCCAGTTCAACAATTCCTCCCTGAATGTCCTATTTTCTTCTTCTATCAATGATGCATTAGATTGACAATGCTTAAGTTCATCTTTCAACTCTATAATCCTGGTCTGGTATGCCTTATCCAGAACTTGCTGAAGGGTTTCTTCTTCATTTTCGTGACCTAAATTGGCTACCTGAGGAGGAGTGGGGTTATCAATGTTTTGACCAGATGACTGAGGACTGATAATAGATGGTTCAGGGTCTGAGATACAGGTGTCCATACAAGATGGAGTGACCTCGGCCTTGCCCAATTTTGCACCATTCTCCTTTATAAAAGTGGGATTATTTACATGAATAGTATCAGGGACCGACGATGGAACATTGTCCTCAATATGGACGACTGCAGGCTGAGTATCCTGTCGATCAGCCATGGGAACCGAAATTGTAGGGACATTGTACATACTTCTAGTAACCCTCCTCGAAAACACAAGATTGTCTGACTCAAACCCTCCTTTATCGCAGCATACTTGTGCTAGATGATCTAGTTTATACATAGACTCTTTACCATGTTTACGAAGATTATCTGGCTCGAAGAGATTTTTACACTTAACAATGTTAATAGTTTTTATTTCGGTTAACCTTTCCTTTGTTTTTGCAGGGGTACTATGACATCTATGAGATGAGGGTCGATTCAAGACTACTTTAGAGCAACAGGGAACCATATTATCAACATCGTCACTACTGATACCAGTTTTTATGGGTAGATTGGCTTCTTTAAGCCTTTTACCCTCTGATTCAGTCTCAGGAACATTATTAACCTCATGCTTAGTAGCTTTTCGTTTCTTACGAGTCTTTCGGGAGGGGTTCAGCCAGTATTGAGTCTGCCCCAAATGGCATTCAGCTAAAAATTCATCCCATGACTTACCCGTCAAGGACAGTTGATGTTGTAGTATGATTTTAACTGAGCCATGGTGAAATAAAATTCTTTCAGGGTTATCAAAACTTTGAACTGCATGCGACATCTTTGTCGAGCACCCAATATGCAAGTAAATTATTACCAACATACAGAGCATACGAGATTTATTGTCAACCTGAGAAATTCTTTTATTTCAAAGGATAAATGCACAGTATATGCTTAAACACACAATCACTGTAATTGAACACTCTTATCCTCTAACAGCTATGCCCATCCCAAGAATCTGTGTAATCCCATTCATCTTCTAGATACTACAATTTCAATTACTTCCTACCATGTATTGAAGGAAAATGACATAAGATTCAAATGACAATTACAGAAAAGGGAAATCCTATTCACATCCCAGAACAAGTAATTCACCTATTCAATCTGATTACTCTTGAAAGCCATAAACGTAAGTCAAATATTAATCTAGGAATTCAATTGCAAAGGATTGAGTTCAGATACTCTAAGAAATTGAATTGCAGGAATGAAACTCAATCAATCGTAACAGGAAAGATAAATTGCAAGGATTCATGGGATAACAACTTAAAACTCCAGGATGAACAAGCGGTGTACAACTACCACATGAATTGCACAAGAAAGTTTCCTACTCAGTCGACTGTCACTCTGTACCATGTACTGATCTCAAGAATATGTAATCACAATTATACTGCAAATCCACACTTACTACGACTGCATACAAGGAAAATAGAATCAACAAAACATCACACAATACTGAATTAAACAGTCCTAAATTAACTCAGCAATCTCTGTGGAAGGCAGGCCCAGCCTTCACACAGAGATGCTGGCTGAACAACGTGAATCTCCCTTAAACCAGAGGTAACTCCTTATATTAAAGAAGGAAAGATTACACAAGTTGCTTCCACAGCTAATACAATGAATAAATTATCTATTTTCCAACCCCCTGGGTCGAGACAGCTTCCCATATTTATACATACAGATTATAACATCCGATCCTATTACAAAGGGTAGCCATGAAGATCTCTGATCTTTAGGCGCCCTAAATAACACTAGTTGTTACAACGTGGCATGGTAAAGACATGGAAAATATGGAAGAGCTATTAATTGACCCAAGAGTAGCAATCTCTTCTGACCGCCATCATACTTGTGCAGCCATGTACTAAAGATCTCCAATTGTAGCGCATTCTGTTATAGCTGCCTTGTCACAGCTCTGTCTGAGATGTTGCATTAGAACCACGTGCCTTATCGGTGATCGGAGGATCATCTTGAGCAGTGATTATTCCTCCTTTCGAGACTTGTTCAGCCCCATCTTCCTATAGTCCACTTATCTCAAACTACCTTCATAAATCATGACATGTTAGCACATTTTGAGAGATACACAGCCTTAATTATCACAATCATAAGCATTAATAAGATAAAGCAATGATCAGTCATACCTTGGTAGTTTGGGGAATAAAGTGAGGACAACAGGTCTAATTAGCTTGCTGAATGGTGTAGGACAGGGGAAGAAAAGGTGATTGAGGATGGTAAAAAAGGGGCCAATTCTAGGCTCAACATCTCCCCCCAACTATCCTGTTGCATGTCCTCATGCAACATCCTTCATTAATCGGAGTCTGAGTCCTGTACTGAGCTCTGTTCATGGAGGGAGGAAAATTTGTAGGGAAACTTAGGCATCTCATCTTTCTTTAAAAATCCTCTGTGAGTAACCCAATACTTCCAGCATCGCTGCTCCTCTGCCCTAGTTAAGGAAAAATCCATGTTATACGGTTTTGCTGGCCACCAAATGAGGGGGAATTTGAATTTCAAACCCAACCAATCAACCCCACACTCCCTCATACTTCCCACGTAGCCCTTCACCTTGGAAAGTGCCTACTTGAAATTCTTGAAACAGTAGGGATCTCGGCTTCTGAGTGCAGAGGAGGCAGCTTGCCATCTATGATTACTCCCGTTCAATGCTACCTGCTAGTGTATGGAGATGTAATTGGTACAAGTGGAGATCGCCTCTTCCTACAATCTCATTATATGTTGTGCCTGGGGAGGACATGAAAGGAAATCTCTGTACCTAGCCAAAAGAATACCAGGATTCTGGGGCTCACTCCGAATCCACAGGTTAGTGTGAGCTTCCTTATGAGAAAATGTTTGAAAAGACCTTTCCCACTGAAAGTGATTGCTCACAAAAGAAGAAAAAGATCTTAGCTGAACATCCCCTGCAAATGGAACAGGATTTGCGTGGCGGTCTAGAGGGAAAGCCATCTCATGCAAGTAAAGTTCACACAGCAAATTCTGCTCCTCAAAATTGCTTCCAAAGAATGTCTCCAAGAACTTTGCTGAGGTTGTGATTTCGAACGACCTCCCTTCCTGTACAGCCTTCAATTTAAACTAGACAAATTGTTCAAATAGGAATACTGGATAAGAGGAAGAAGGCTTACTGGTGCCCATGAGTTCTTGAGAGAGAGCATACATCTGCTCCTTCTCCTGTTGCATGGATTGGAACTTTTTCAATTCTCTCAACTTGCTCTGTAGCTCTTCTTCTCGAACTCGGTGGGCCATATGTTCTTCTGCCCAATTCTCTTCCAATCCCCTGATTATTTTCCTATGCTCGCTGAGAGAAATCATCCCTTTTTGGTACTCTTCCACCTGACTTTTCCATTTGGTCACTTCCATGCTCAGAGTTGAGACTTCTATTGACAGGTTCAAGATTTTCTTTTTATGATGCTTTTCTTGATTAGACTCCAAGTCAATCAAATTTCTAAGGGGTAGAAGCACTGGTTCTTGTGGGACAGTGTCTTCTAGCACATCTAAGTTTACTATGAGAGTTGTTGGTTCTTGTGTTACAGCAACTTCCTTTGGACTTTCTTCAGCATCTACATCCATTGCTTCTGGAGACACTGGTTCTTGTATGACAGTGTCTTCTTCTTGGGGACCTTGCATTTCTGAATTTGGTTCAAGAGTTGTTGGTTCTTGTGTGGCAGCAACTTCCCTTGGATTCTCCTCATCAGCTACATCCATTGCCTCTGGAGACACTGTTATACACCTGAGTGGCACCTCTCCATCCGAGTGTCAACATCCCTCATGTTGGCACACAAAAGGACACCTATGGATAGAGGTTTGCCCAAAACACTATAGCTTGGTTTATCATGAAATACATTCTCTCACCATCCAGCTAGTTACTTTGTCATTTAACCATGTTGAGATGTATTTGCAACTTCCCTTTTATACAACTCGCGCATCATTCGCGAGTCTCGGTTGTTACAAGTCGCGCATCCTTGTATTCACGGGTTGCTCTTATACTAAGCCGCAAATCACTCGTGGGTTGCTCTACTGCATACCTGCGTATATGTCTCAAACATTAAAACATAAAAAAATTTGTTGATTCGAGATTAGTTAAGTCATTTAACTTAATTTCCTCAACTGCCACAACTTCCCCAACCTTCGAGAACTGCCTTATTTCACCCATATAAATACAGGCCTTGGGGAGGGTGTGGGTTACTTACACTTGGAGTCGCCACTTCTGTTGTACGGAATAATACACCTAATAACCGAAGGTCGAGGTTACCAACATACTCAATCACTTGCAGACAATTGACTCTTGAAGTACAGAATAGGAAATAGGAGGGTTAGAAGGACTTACTTGTTAAACGAAGTTCGATCCTTGCTATTCTCTTCCTCCCTGTTCCACTTCTAAAATGTTCAGGATTGCTCCTCTTTCACCTGTCAAGAAACACTCTTCCAGATACAAGATGATTCATGTACATATAAGCAGGTTAGATAAAACATATATCATACTGAAATATAAACATTCATCCAATCACAAGACATGAAACACATATGGAAGAAGTAATCTCTTTATTATCAATAATGAAAAGAGTTAAGGTTACAACCCAACGTCTGAGACAAGGACTCCTCTGCAACCAAAGGATTCTGAGTTCAACTGCTCCAAAGACTTCTGTATAAACTCCACCAGCATAACTTTTCTCTCCAAGTGTAAGTAACCCACACCCTCCCCAAGGCCTATATTTATATGGGTGAAATAAGGCAGTTCTCGAAGGTTGGGGAAGTTGTGGTAGTTGAGGAAATTAATTTAAATGACTTAACTAATCTCCAATCAACGAAAGTTTTTATGTTTTAATGTTTGAGACATATACGTGGGTATGCAGTAGAGCAACCCGCGAGTGATTCGTGGCTTAGTATAAGAGCAACCCACGAATACAAGGATGTGCGACTTGTAACAACCGAGACTCGTGAATGATGCGCGAGTTGTATAAAAGGGAAGTCGCGAATACATCTCAAAATGGTTAAATGACAAAGTAACTAGGTGGATGGTGAGAGAATGTATTTCATGATAAACCAAGATATAGTGTTTTGGGCAAACCTCTATCCATAGGTGTCATTTTGTGTGCCAACATGAGGGATGTCGACACTCGGACGGAGAGGTGCCACTCAGGTGTATAACAGATGCCCCCTAATGTGTGAGGTCAGATGGAAGCGATGGCCGAAATACATTATAATAGTTAGCGTTGAAGAACTCAGAAATCCAATGGAGCAGAGAGAGTACCTGAAACAAATACATAATAATGTCATAGACATAGTTACATCTGAGGATGCTATGTTCAATTTACTGGAACACTAGCTCCTTTACAATATTTGAGTACATCATATGATACGGGTATAAAACCACATATATTACAAAGGTGGATTGAAGCCACAATATACAATAATGATGAGTCTTCAAAGATCTGGAAGCTGTGTAGATTGATAGAACAAAATCTTGTGCAACTTAGTCCATAAGTGTGAACTAAGGTCTTCATAAAAGATCCCAAAGAACCAGTACAATCCAAGCCATGTGAATAAGGGTAAGCTGAAGTCGAACATGGAGAGGATTCGACAGTATGTCAACCAATAGATGATAATTGACAACTGAAGCAAAGGAATTCACCAATGATGAAAATGAATCCTGAGGTACGATCGTCAAAACTCTAGGTCTTCGCCATCAGGAAATACTGAAAACGGAACCATGCTGTGATAGGGAAGGCAACGGATCCTCCAACGGATCACAAGAGTGACTAGGAACTGGGCAAAAGAAGGGAGACACAAATAAATAATAGATATAACAATGATGGAATCAGGTGATAGATCAGACATTGGGTATAGTCCTTGAACAATGAGCACAACACAGAGATGACCCAAGCCAGCATACAACAGATAGATAGAACAACTAGACTTATCTGTCATGCAGGAGACATGATCAAATTCCCCAGGTATAATGGACAAGAGGAGGAGTAAGAAACTCAAAGTGATAGCTGAACACAAGTGTATACTGAAACATGGATATCGGAAAGCAAAGAGTGCTATGTTCAAGGACGACATGCTACCATTACTGAAAACAAGAGAAAACTTCTTCCTTACCTTCCCTATTAAATTTTAACGAGTCCAGGAAAGTAAACTTGGTTCCCTCTTCATTTTTTAACAAGCTTGAAGAGATGGGAAAATAATGCTTGATAGTGTCACTGATTCGTGGATTTAATGAGCCTGAACTAGTACATGCTCAGCCGGTATTTTCACATTTAGAGAGTCTGAAAATGCCAAAGAAGACTCCAGGAGGGTCCTTTTTCGTCCAATTTAGTCTCCTAAGGCCGAAAAAGTATAAAAAAAACCACAAAAGAACTCTCTTAACTTCCAAAGAAGAAAAGGTGAACATTTTTCGTACTTAGTCAGGGAGGTCCGAAAAAGGTTAAATTACCACCTACCCAACGCTCCTTCCAGAACAGCATAAATAACTTGAGTTTTACGAGTGTGAAGGAAAGCAAGATCACTCGAAAAGATCCATTTGAATACGAGAAATGGGGCTTACAACAATAAACTCGTTGCTTTGTTCTTTAGTGTTTAACAAGCATGACAAAGACACAAAGTACACTCGGAATCTTTTTCATGTTTGGGTCTAGAGCACGAAAAAGAGAAAACTAAGCTCAAACCGGGTGTTCCTTTTCCGTAAATTTAGTCCCTCAGGTCCGGAAAAGTGATAAACCTATGCCTGAGAATACTCTTCTCAATTCAAAAGAAAAGAGAGTGATCCTTTCTCGTATTATTCCGCATGGTCCGAGAAAGAGATAACCTACCACCATTGCAGATGCCCGTTCACATATTCTTAACGAGCTTGAACGAACAAGATAACTCGGCTGTCAAGTCTGTTTTGAAGGAGTCAGACTTGGGCCTAAAGAAACTCCATAAGGACGGGGAGTCCTATAAAGGGATAGCTTGTAAAAAGAGGTTCAGAAGAAGCTCTATTTGGAGTGAAAAATAGCTAAGAGGACACCCCTGGACCTGAAACAGTGGCGGCATGAGCAGCAAAGGATGACAAAGGCATATAAAGATGATACTCATGAAATAAGGGCCCTAGCCACAGAAGAACAATGGTAGAGACAAGGGACTAATGGCTTAGAATACCATAGTCCGTGGCAAAATGTTAAATACTAAGGTTAATGTGGAGTGATAAGATGCCAACATGTGTTGGAAATAGCGAAACCACCCTATTAGAGCAACAACATTTTGTAAAAGTTGATAAACCTGTTCCAGGGGACAAAAGTATGGCATTAGTTAATTAGCATTTCAAACTATAGGATAAAAACCCACTTTTTGAAATATTATTTCTATAAATAGAATGAAAATTAAAACATTTCATACCATTTGAACTTTTTGAACCATAAAGAGCAAGAATACCCTCTACCTTTGATCGATCGTCGAGGACAATTGGACCGTCAGAATCAGGAATCGTCACCTTCAGGTAACTCTACACCCTAAGCCCTTTAATTTGATCCAAGCAAATTTTAAAATTAATGGTGAATTCATTATTTATGAGCACCCTAAAAGTACCACAGTGTGCATTCGCGAGTTGCTGCATAGGAGAGTCGCGAATGCGTGTTTCATTCGCGAGTTGTCCAACTGGACAGTCGCGAATGATTCACGACCTGTCTAAAGGGACAGTCGCGAATGTTGTGAAAAGGGGAAAATATTTAAAAATGTACAAAATTTTTCAATTTTGATTGTAAAATACTGAATCCAAATTCTTTGTATTTGCTAGGAAAACATGGTTCTGGAGTGGAGAGAGAGAGAGCATGAAGCAATGGATCATGCAGTGCTCCAAAGCTTACCCACCATACAAGCATTGAGGACTTGTGGTTTACTGAAGTTCTTTTGTACCTCGCCCATGTGGGCCAATGTCCGCATATTGGAATTCTTGGTCAATTACTGGGACCATGAGTTGGGCATGTTCAATCTTCAGGGTGAGACCTTAGAGCTTACCGTGGAAGATATCTACTTCATAACCGGGTTGTCACAATGGGGAGCACCTGTTAACTTGGAGGGTACTGGCAGGGGTGGGGACCCCTTGAGTGTCCAAAACTATGTTGACATGTTCTGCATACTAGGTACTCAGAAGAAAGGAAGTAGTGTTCTCATTGCAGACATACAGGATTTCACTCTGCAGGTATTGGCCAGTACTATTGTGAGGCTTGCAGGGTCATCAGGGTTACATATGGCCACCAGGAATCAAATGAGGGTGGCAGTTGATTGCTTTAGAGGCGCTCTCTATGACTAGTGCTCAGGAATTGCCCCCATCATGAAGAGGCAATTATCTGACTGCAAAAGGGGAAGACACAAGAACTTCGGCTATGCGAGTATACTAGTAGCGTTCTTCTTCTTCGAGAGTGCCAGCTATGAGCCCTGCTATACCACTACAGGTCAGACATCCACGTCAGCCGAGGTTGAGTCGGTGGGGAGACATCTTCCTCCGTCACGGAGGAGGAGGTGTAGTACAGAGTGTATATGATGATGACTTTTATACATGGTGGGAACGACAACTTCCAGCATTGGAGTAGTTTCCATACGCTGGGATGGACTTCCGACGTGATCCCGATCTCATTCTCCCTCCAGGAGCAATATGGGGCGATATGGGTAAGTAATTTTTAATTTTTTATCATTATCAATTTTTTATGAAATTTTTCAAATGATGATGATATACATATGTACAAGTCTTAATCCAATTTATACGTCAAAATACAGATATTGGACCAGTCCGCCCTAAAGGGAACCCCCGCATGTTCGTGCATCCAGTTGTAGGAGGAGACCTAGGATTGGCCAAGGTACTTGAGGGGAAGCTGGCTAGGCTAACCCAATGAGTTCCCACTATATGGATCGAGCATATCCCTGTGGCCATGCAGGAGTTTGTAGTTGGGGTTCCACCAGTTTGGCTACGTATTTTCAGACGAGTAGCTAGAGCAGTACTTGTATATAGAGATGCGGTCGAGGCTACCGAAGCTGAGGAGGTTGAGGAAGCCATGGTGCATAGAGATCATGGGGACCAAGGTGGTCCTAGTGGCCGGGGTGGCCAGGCTTAGTTCTAAGGCATTTTGATGGATGATGATCCATATTTTTGTATATTTTGGGATCTACGGATTAGACTCGATCTATCTACAAACAGATTATTTGTACATATATATATATATATATATATATATATGATGTTGGTTGTCAGCTTATTTACAAGTGTTTTTTATGTGTATGCTGTAAATTTTATGGAATGTGTGTGAGATGCCAATCCAAAATATAATTAGCATATGCATCAATCAATGAATTTTGGTTTCGTGTAATATGATTGAAAGTAATAACTTCAAAATGTCTTTCCAGTAAACGAATTTGCATAAACTGGCGTAACAAGATAGGATTTCGTACCTGATAAGCTCTATTGAGCTGGGAAACTACCAACTAAGAATCCAAATAGACTTCAAGCTGGGTAATGCCACACGACAAAGCATTCCATAGGAGCTCAATAATAGCCCTATACTCAACAACATTATTAGAAGCAGGACCAATACAAGCGCCACCTGCGGCAACAAGCTATCCTGTGGGAGAATAGATAACCCATGCTGCTAAAGCTAGGTTACAAGTATGACGAATGGCACCATCAGCAAAACCTACATACATTTTTAAAGACATCTGCAACAACCAGCAGATAATAAAAAACAAAGCTAACAACCTAATGTACATAAAATACATACAAGAAAAATACAAGAAAAAATGCTAAGCCTAAGCATAGTACTTCTTCAGGTAGAGCCCATTTCTAGGCTCAGGTAGCTTATTCCCATCATAATCAATAAATTCATATGCACCTTTACTTAATACCTTCGACACGACATAGGGTCCTAACCACATAGCCTTGAATTTTCCTGCCCCCAGAGGTTCTTTATCTTGGTCCCAAAACAAGACAAGATCCCCTTCAGAGAAAACCCTAGGTTTGACCATTTTATCATATTGAGTTTTTACCCTATTTTTATGAGCCTGGTTCGCAGTCAACGCATCTCTACGTTGCTCATCGAGGTGTTCTAAATGTAATAGGCGTTCTTCAAGCTCAGTCGTATAGGTAGCACATGAATGGATATCTTCAAAGACGGGATTTCGCATTCAATCGGAGTGACTGCTTCCACCCAATGAATGAGTTGGAAAGGTGAAAAACCTGTGGCAGTCTTAACATTAGTTCTGTAAGCCCAAAGAGGAGGATATAACATGATATGCCAATTAGAACGGGCTGCATCAATCATCCGTTTAAGGATAGTTTTTAGAGTCTTGTTTATAGCCTAAACCTGACCATTTGCTTGCAGATAATAAGGAGAAGAATGTTCTTGTCTAAATCCGAGCATGGTGGTCAGTTCCGTCATCATGTTGTTTTGAAAATGGCTGCCATGGTCAGTGACAATCACTTTGGGAATACCAAACCTTGCAATAATCTGATTGAAAACAAAGAAAGCTGTTGTTTCCCTGTTGTCTTTGAAAGTAGGCATTGCCTCTGCCCATTTCGTAAAATAGTCAACAATGACAATGATGTATTTGTGCCCCCCAGCCGAGACTGGGTTGCAGGTCATATAATCAATCCCCCATTTCATGAAGGGGCCTACTGAGACAATAGGAAATAAGGGAGTAGGATGCGACCACATCTTTCTGGTGTAAAGCTGACAAGGATGACAGCGCTTCACGGCTTCCACACAATCTTTAAAGATCGTGGGACAGAAATAACCGACACGTAATATCTTCTAGGCCATTGCTAACCGAGATAAATGACCCCCACATGCTCCACTATGAGAATCATTTAGGACAATCTCTGCTTCCTCATGAGTAAGGCAGTGACGCAAGACAGAATCTACCCCTCGTCGATATAATGTATCTCCTATAATGAGGTTGTTTTTGGCATGAAGGCGTAACTTACGTCATTCCTCCCTAGAGTAAGCGGCAGGATACTTCAAAGTCTGGAGATATATAAGAATATCCCCGTCCCAAGGATCAGAGGTGGATATCAGGAAGATGTGCTCATCTGGGAATGAGTCATCCTCAACCACTACATTTTCTTCAGTGGGAAATTCGACTATTAGCTCAGCAAAAACTAAGGACTTTTTAGACTTGGCGGACTGAAAATCCAGGTCAAACTCCTGAAGAATGACTATCCATTTATTAAATTTTACCCCAACAATCCATCAGGATAAAACATATTGGAAAGGATTTACATCCGCCACTACTGTAGTGGTCCTCAGTAAAATGTAGTGGTGCAGTCTCTGAACAGCATAAACAACTACTAAGGCTAACTTCTCGACGTGGGAGTATCTAAGCTCAGGTCCGGCCAAAGCACGGCTAAGATAATAAACGACATGCTCAACAAGCTTATCGTCCTCCTAAACCAGAACTACCCCAATGGTTGGCTCCGACGCGGCCAGATATAATATGAAATCCCTAGAATAATCTGGTGGACGTAATAAAGGAGCCGACAGCAAAGATTTTTTCAATGCCTCGAATGCAAGTTGTGCGGTTTCATCCCATACAAATGGGGTGTCCTGCTTAAGCAAGTGCATGAAACCTTTAGTGATCTTGGCATAATTAACGATAAAACGTCGAAGGAAGTTAGACTTTCCTTACAGGCTTTGAAGTTGCCTGAGAGAACGAGGAGGAGGCATATTTACAGTGGCCTCAACTTTTAAGGGATCCACCTGGATGCCTCTACTAGAGACAATGAATCCGAGTAATCTCCTTAACTCAATGCAGAAGACACACTTGTGGGGTTTCAAGCGAATTTTATAATATCTGCATCGTTGAAAAATTAACAGTAAATGATCTGGATGTTGGATCCTCTTGCGAGAATGTGCAGGTAGATCATCTAGGTATGGTTCAACAATGGCTTTTATGTCATGAAAAGCAAAGTTCATGGCTCGTTGAAAGGTAGCCCCAACATTTTTCAATCCAAAGGGAATTTTTCTATACGCAAATGTACCCCAAGGGCAAATCAAAGCAGTTTTATGTTGGTCTTCCGGTTTGATTTGGATTTGATTATAGCCGGAGAAACCATCCATAAACGAAAAAACCTCACTCCCTGCACATGCATCTATGATTTGGTCAATAAATGGTGTAGGGTAGTTGTCCTTAGGACAGGATTTATTTAGATCTCTAAAGTCCGTACAGACGTGAATAGTCCCTTGCTTTTTATCAACAGGAACAGGGTTGGACACCCATTCAGTCAAAGCTATGGGATATATAAAACCAGCTTTCAAGAGCTTTTCAACTTCTGCCTTCACAGCCACCGCTTTACGCGGGTTCACGGGTCTCAATTTCTGTCGAACCGGCTTAGCATCAGGGTAGGTTCAGATTTCATGTTGAACAATAGATTGATCAATGCCTAGCATATCCTCATATGACCAGGAAAAGATATTGCGGAATTCCTTGAAAAGGGCAGTGTAGATGGCAATCTCCTCCAGAGAGCAGTTTGCACCTATATAGATGTTTTCCACGACATATGGGTTTACAGAGATGTTGATCGGTATAGTGGCGGAAATGTTTTCCATATTCCCCTCAGCAAACACCCCTTCCCTAGGCAAAGGGTTGATAGGTACCTCAACATCTTCTGACAGTCTCACTTTAAACTCTTGGTTTTCTATCTTGCTTAGATCTGGAAGAAAATAGGATCGATGATGAAGATCCTCACAAATATTATCACGTCCACTCATGGATTCCAGAATAGCTTCATCCGAAGGTAAAACTGTATCTAAGCAATCTATGGAATGTGAAGATTTTTCTGCCCATGCAGGCAAATAGACTTCTTCCAGATCATTTGAGATTGATAGAGGATCTAGAATGGGATCAGCAGCAGCTTGAGTGATGGCTTGATAAGCTACCTCTACTGCTGATAAGGGCACTTCTGGTTCATGGGGAGTTGGGAGGACCCAAGGATCAGTCCTATCGACAACTGTAGCGATGGACTTCCCCACAATAGTAGAACCAATGTAGTTAACCGGGGCTGGAAAATCGAATGTGCCCATCAATGATGTATACATTCCAGCCCCCAAGCTCTATGCAGCAGGTTTTACCTGATCAACCAATGGCACAGTGGATTCCTTAGACTCTAAATGGCCTTTTCGGGTAAAATCAAGTTGGTCAACAGTAACCAACTTGCCCTCATGTGGAAAAACCATGACACGAAGAACAACCGATGCAACAACAGTCATTGCATAAGTCCAATTCCTTCCCAGAAGCAAATTGTAGTCCAAGGGAGCATCAATCACTTCTACTTCAATAGACACTGCTTTCCCTGCCAACTTAAGCTCGAAAGCAGGCAAGATACCATGTAGACGGAAAGATCTTCCATCGAAAGTAGTAAGCAAAGTGTTTGATGGGACCAGCTCTGGGGATCCAAGAGCTTTCCAGCAGGCCAGGGACATAACACGTGTAGAGGCTCCCTCATCAACAACTGCCCTTCCAATGGTCTTACCACCATGGAAGACATCTATTGATAGGGCTACATGGTAAGGAAGGAGAATTTTGACATCAGACAGATTGAATTTCGCCATGAGACTCGAAGAATCCATGCTACCTAAAGCTGCTAAGAGAGCATCCCGCTGGGCAGGACAACTCTGAAGCACCTCTAAAGCTGACATTGCACAAGGGTTTTGAGCTAAGTCTTCAACCACAGAGTAGTTAGAAGCATCCCTAGCATTTGGGTTATGCAAAGTCTTGTTAAAGACACCTTTGGGTATCTTTGGCATAATCTCGGCAGGTTTCTCTATAGTGAGAGGGTTGGAAGATTCAACTACAGCTTTACCCTTCTCATCAGTCTCTTTCTCATAGTTTTTGTTCCTGGTTTGCAACAAAGTCGAGGATCGAACCATGTTTATATAATTAGGGTCAGGGGCAGTTTGAGTGCCCCCTGCTACGGTAGAAGCTGAAGTAGAGTTCTGTCCTTGGGGAAAAGGATCCTTCAGGACAGCCGGTTGTTGAGCTTTGAGCAGCTTCTGGGCTTGATCCATGAGGGGAAAAATGTGAGTAAGGTGGTCCTCTTGGCACAACTTACAAGGGAACTTGACCTTCTTCTTTTATTTTTTTCCCCCATCAACATTGTTTGCGGGCTTTGGCTTGTTTTTTTTTCCCTCTCCCTTCTTACCCTTCTTTTTCTTCCCGCCGGGCTGCTAATTTCCCTTCTGAGAGGTTTGAGCAAAAACATTTGCATTTTGGGGAGAGGGGGAAGCCTTTGTTGCCTCCACCGTAGACTGTTGAACAGACAACTGGTGAATTTTCTTAGTTAAAGACTCTACGGTGGGAGAGTTCACAGACCCAACCACACCATCGGCATGGGGTCCAGGCTTAGGCTTCTCCGCTTCATGCGAAGGCCTCGGTGCCTCAGGGATGATCTCATATAAGATTCCAGACTGTGAGTAAATCAAATCTAACTGCTGGGCTCTGAGTATGGCTTCTTCTTCACTCGTTACTCCTGATGTGGAAACATCCTTAGATATGTATGGCAACAATGATTTAAGGAACCATTCTAATAGAAACTCAGGAGGAATGGTGGCTTTGATAAGGCTCTTTCGCCTCCTCCACTCTTGGATATGATCCGAGATGTGGGTAGCCTTGTTTTGTCTAAAAGTAGACAACAAGTCCATTCCGAAATTGTATCGAACCGGAAGCTGAAAGTGGCTAAGGAAAGCGCTAGCGAAATCCCAGAAACTACTAAAGGAAGCTGAAGGCAATTCAATATACCACTTGGCCACCGTACCTATCAAGGTCCTCTGGAATAGCCTCAATCTAATTGAGTCCTCATTCAACGAATTTGAAGAGCACCATAAGTGAAAAGTGGTGGCATGTGCCCCAGGATCTTCACCAGTTTTACCTTCGAATTTAGGGATATCCGAGGGCAACTTGGTGGGAACAGGTGGCCACAAGGGGTCATGCCTCACCGGGTCATTCATCAACTTTGATAAGTCTGGCAAGTTTAAATTTGCCAGGAAAGGAAGTTTGGGCCTAACCGGTGCACTAGATGTGCCAACTTAGGGATTAGAGGGTCCTGCCCCCGAATGCCCATGGGTAAAAGTGGGGTTGCCCCCAGACACCGGTTGTGAAGTGGGAAGGTTGCTTTGAAACGGATTCCATTCGTAAGCCACAGGATTTTGGGTGGGAGGTGTAGTGTAAGTGGTTTGGGTCGTCCCCATAGAAGCAGGGGTCTGAAAGACTGGAGCAGGTATCCCTCCACTAAACAATGAAAAGGGAGAGCTCGTGTATGGGACCGAAATAGGGCTTTGGAAGCTTTGCATGTAAGATATGTTGCTCCCAAACTGTACTCCTACATATGAAGGAGATGGGCCTATGTATGGATTGGATGGGGGAATGTGCCCCCCATTCCAAGGGTATCCTTGAACAAATGCCGAGGATCCAACCAGACTGCTATGGGTAGTGTAAGGGAAGGAAGAAGGAATGGTTGGTATACTGGGGCTCCCAGTAACCATGTCACCAAAATTACCTCCTATGTTGGGGTGAACCGGTGGTTGAACCACCCAGCTCACTAGAGTTAAAGGTGTAGAAGGAAAACTAGATCTAGGGGCACTAACCGGGGGAGGTAGTACCCCTTCAACCGGAATGGTTGAGGTGAAAACAAAAGGACTTTCTTCCATCGAAGACATTGTCCTACCCACAGGGACACCTAGTACTGGTGAATCAAAGGGTCTAACCTGCACGATCACAGGATCGTTCAAATCAGTCAAGGGAGTGTTAAAATTTCTTACAAACTCGTCAGTCTGCAATTCTTCTATCTAGACTGTATCTAGATTAAAGTGGTTAGCAATGAGTTCTGGTTCACCAAGAACTTCACTTATTCCTACAGGTTCAAATGAACCTTCTGTGTCTAATCTCCGCCTTTGAGGTAAAGGTGGAGGCTCCAATGTGGTGAGAGGAGGAAGGTTTCTCAACCTTCTTGACCTCCTAAAAGGTTGGTCTTCCAGAATTAAAAACTTGACAAATAACACCCTAAGGTAAACTAAACACAAGCAAATCCACAGAGCATACACTAAAAAATTTCTAGAGTCTCAAGCAATCAAACCAGGGTAAAAGATATACTTTCCCAAAGAAAGCTAATGAACGATTACTTGGCGTCCTTGAGGTGGTTCTTAGGCACAAGCGAAGGAATCACCCACCGCCCTCCTACACTTTCCACAAGGGTTACCTTCCAAGCCCGTTTAAGGTGAACCAGAAATAACCTTCTGGTTTACCTAGGTATGAACCCTAAAATACAAGAGACTAAAGGCTACCTTGACAATACCAACAGTCTGGGGGGACAGTCGTCAGCCAAACTTGTACGCATGGGCAGGGTAGCTGAGCCCGAAAGTCTGTCTAGGACAGAATCCCCAGATGCGTAAAAGTCCTGGGTTATGTTTTGACAAGGATTCGGAGGGTTATCTCCTCTGTCCAAGCCTCCACGCGGCCTAGTGCTTAACTCCCGTTTGAGAGGAGCTTCCCAGATACAGTGATAGAATCAAGGATTTACCTGACGAAAATTCCACTACATCTGAGTTTATAAATTGTGGGAAGTTTACACTTCCTAGCCCACAAGTCTAGCCTAAACTAGTAGGTGAAAGGCCCCTAAAAATAAAACTTACTAGTAAATTTTAATTTATGCGTTTATTTTAGAGGGCTGTTTCTTACTCAAGAGGAAATGGAAGTGATATACTGTATGGTGTTTTGACTCGACAAGAAATAAATGAAAGTAAAGGTGCATTCAAAGCAAAACTACTACTATAAAATAAACTTCTTTTCATTTTTCAAATATGTATTGATGCAATGAAAGCAATGATAAGAGAAACTAAGCCTATATTTTTGTATTTTTTTGAGATAATATTTTTAAAATGAAACAAACACTACTTATGCAAAAATCACAATGCAAAAGATTAACTATGTTTTCTTTTCACATTTAAAAATGCTCAAAAAAATACTATGCATCTACAATGCACTCTACTTGAGTAAAATTGGGACTTATAAACTGTAAAGAAGCAACAAACTGAAGCGAACAGGCAAACTAAAGTAGCAAACAACTAATAAAGGAAGGCTAGGAAACCTAGCTTGGGTGTAAACAATGACGAAAAATCACTGCAGACTTTAAAAAGGGCAAGTGACAACTAGCCACTATCAAATGACAGACTGGAAAAATAGATTCCAAGACCCTGATCACTGATCTGGACCACAACACTTTAACCTAGTACCCAAACAGGCCAAAAACTTTAGAAAGAAAACAGTAAATAAACCAAGTAAAAAAGACTCAAGGGATTTCGAAAAAGCTTTAAGTATGATCACCCAAGGTATTCAAACAAACTGCCCAGCACTCATAAGGAAAATCCACTCAGGAAACAGAGATCATAACAAGAAAATAACAAGCAAACTTTACTTAAAAAATCTCAACTTCTAGGAGTATTCGCGACTGTCACTTGGCGCAACTCGCAAATGATTCGCGACTGTCTAGAAAGACAACCTGCGAATGCACAGTAGTATTCGCGACTGTCTATAAAGACAACCCGCGAATGCGTATGAAATTTTTCTCAAAAACAAGGAAAAAATCAAAGGACTTTCAAAGGCCGAGTCAAGTGAAAACCAGGATATAAAATCACACACAGACTTCCAAGCAAAGACTGGTCAGGGACAGAAAAACCTACAGCAGTCTAGGGCTTCCCCAGTGGAGTCGCCAGTTCTGTTGTATGGAATAATACACCTAATAACCGAAGGTCAGGGTTACCAACATACTCAATCCCTTGCAGACAATTGACTCTTGAAGTACAGAATAGGAAATAGGAGGGTTAGAAGGACTTACTTGTTAAACGAAGTTCGATCCTTGCTATTCTCTTCCTCTCTGTTCCACTTCCAGAATCTTCAGGATTGCTCCTCTTTCACCTATCAAGAAACACTCTTCCAGTTACAAGATGATTCATGTACATATAAGCAGGTTAGATAAAACATATATCATACTGAAATATAAACATTCATCCAATCACAAGACATGAAACACATATGGAAGAAGTAATCTCTTTATTATCAATAATGGAAAGAGTTAAGGTTACAACCCAGCGTCTGAGACAAGGACTCCTCTGCAACCAAAGGATTCTGAGTTCAACTGCTCCAAAGACTTCTGTATAAACTCCACCAGCATAAATTTTCTCTCCAAGTGTAAGTAACCCACACCCTCCCCAAGGCCTGTATTTATATGGGTGAAATAAGGAAGTTCTAGAAGGTTGGGGAAGTTGTGGCAGTTGAGGAAATTAAGTTAAATGACTTAACTAATCTCCAATCAACGAAAGTTTTTATGTTTTAATGTTTGAGACATATACGCGGGTATGCAGTAGAGCAACCCATGAGTGATTCACGGCTTAGTATAAGAGCAACCCACGAATACAAGGATGTGCGACTTGTAACAACCGAGACTCGCGAATGATGCGCGAGTTGTATAAAAGGGAAGTCACGAATACATCTCAACATGGTTAAATGACAAAGTAACTAGGTGGATGGTGAGAGAATGTATTTCATGATAAACCAAGCTATAGTGTTTTGGGAAAACCTCTATCCATAGGTGTCCTTTTGTGTGCCAACATGAGGGATGTCAACACTCGGACGGAGAGGTGCCACTCAGGTGTATAACAGACACTGGTTCTTGTGTGACAGTGTCTTCCTCTTGGAGACCCTGCATTTCTGAATTTGGTTCAAGAGTTGCTCTTTCTTATGTGACAGCAACATCCCTTAGACTCTCTTCAGCGGCTTCATTCATTGGTTCTAGAGACACTGGTTCTTGTGTAACAGTGTCTTCCTTATCCTTCTGTCGCTGAGATTGGATATCTTCCTCAGTGTGCAGCTCCTCCTCAAGGATTTCAGTGTCACCTGAATATTGTGTCTGTACCTGTTCATCCTCGCTCCAATGTATATCGGGCATGATATCCATTCCAGGGTTATCTTCTAATTGCAATTCAGGAGTCCTTGCTGCAACCTCGAAGGATGTTGGTTCTTGTGTAGCAACATCCTGGCTTACCCCTTCATCCTCCTGTTGTTGCAATTCTTCTCCTATGATCTCTGTATCCTGGGAACATTTTGGGGTTACTGTGAAAAGTTCTTCATTAAGCGCCAGAGTGTCCTCCATCCCAAGTTCTTCTCCCATTTTCTCGGCCAATTGGACAAGTATACTCAGGGATGCTAGTTCTTGTGTTACAGCACCTTGTTCAAATTCATCAATGTCTTGCCTTTGTGGCTCAGCTTCTATAATCTCTATGTCATGGGAGCATTCTGGGGTTACAGTGCAATCTCTGTCCCCATCATCATACATGATTTCATCTTTTATCTCCTCTGTCACAGGATTGGTGGCAACTTCAGCACGGATGGTTAAAGATGTTGGTTCTTGTGTGACAGCATCTTCTTTTTCTGCAGCTTCCTCGATTGTGGGAGCAGACTGTTGTGCTGTACAAGTGTGAATTATAATCTTGTGGCCTGCCTCCTTGAACATTTCCCCATAGTTGGGATAGATTACTCTCTCATCTTCCTCTCCAGGCTCGGTAGAGTTTGATTCCTCCAGTTGCTCTACGGCCTCCACCAATGTATACAATTTCCTTTCACCTTTTTTTCTGCAGGTTTCCTTCCATGTTTCCAATTCCCTTCGAAGTACTTGGAATTCCTCTTTTAATAGTGTGTTCTCAGCCAGAAGTCCTTCAAATCGGGGTTCTTCTTCGACTGGCCCTCTTGGAGCATCCATTGGCCTCGGTACAAGGATCGGGAACTCAACCTGTGCCTCTAGGGTTGCCCATCTTTTTTTGGCTGCCTCTGCTACTGCAGCTGATTTAGTTCTTTTCCTTCTGATTGGTGAGGTTATTTTAAGTTCCTTGATTTATCTCTTTTTTCTTCTTTGTGATGTTTTCTTTTGAGGATCTAGGATTTCACAGCTGAGGTCGAAGGGATGTTTTCTTGCTCCTCAGGCTATTCTTCCTCAATTAAAGTTCCTCCTCCCCACTCGGGTGAGGATTCAATGGTTACTAGCCCGATATTTTATTCTATTGCCCTAGCTCTATCACCTTAAGGTTCAATTGTCGCAGTATTTAGTGCTGCTCCAATTTCACCTTCTGCTGTCAGAGCTGCCTTGTTGTCGGGGTTTTCCACAAGGTTTTTATCTACACCCTCCCCCAATTGATCTAATTGTGCCCCCGGTTTCTCTTCTCCTGATGCAGTTTCATCCCTCCCCCCAACTATATTGGAGGGACTCCAGTCCTCCTACTATAGTTGGACCTGTTCCTGTTCCATTGGGACACCCGGCAAGGGAGCGGGTTCCTGAGCTCGAGCTGTGAATTGTTCCCAGGTGATATTATGCTGGGAAAGGGTTCTTAAAATTATTAATTTGATGATACCATGATGGGTCAAGGAGGCAAATGGATGCTTAGCGTCTTGGACAAATTCCGTCATATGACGCAAGTCATGAAGCAGATAGTATGGGATGTTCACTAAAGTGCCATGGAGGAGATGAGAAAGTAAAGGCAGTTCATAATTATAAACAGTTTGGTACCTACCTTGGCAAGTGATGTATTTCTTGAGAAAGATAGCCACCTGGTCCCATGGTCGCGGCAATGAGTGCAGTGCGATCCCTCTTCTTGATGATTGAACTTGCTCCCCCTCTACTAAAAATGCTTCCTGTGCAGTTGTCATGGGGACTCGTCATCCAAACCATGCCCTTCCCACCTGCGGAATGGTAGTAACCTCGGATATAATGGCCTCGGAGACTTCTATGCGTAGCCCCCATACCTCGGAGTGAGTTTTTGTGAGGTTTAAAGCAAATTGTAATGCTGCTTCCCGATTGAATCCGTCTAGTCGCTCAAAAATTCGATCCAGCCGGCGGCTTGAAAGATGGCAAAAACTGCAGGATTTTTTTTGAATTCCTATGTATTCAAAGGTTCATGATGAGCTGGAATCCCCATGATCCTGGCTGCAAACTGAGGTTGCTACCCCACGGATAACAGAGTCCGAGAATGGAGGTTGCAGCACAGAATATGCACGAATCGTTGAGTGGAGATGTTGAGAAAATGGGCAAATTTGGAAAGTTCAGCACAAAAAAATGTTTGGAATTTTATTCCGAATTGGGGAAGGTGGCGGTTATTAGTGTTTACGTCGCACGAGGGAAAGGGTTAATTAATCCATAATGGTGATATGAATAAAGGTACGACTGATATCATTAAATCATATCAACACTTAATCACGTGATAAATCAAAGCCATACCTCGTGGTACTGTTCGTCGGATATCCTGCGGAGATTGGTGGAAAGTGCGGTTGCTGACGTTGCAGAGGCTGAGCGCGTGTGTATTCATTAAGTTCATCATTATAACCAGAATATGGCCATAATTCTTTCCACCCGTGAAACACAACCATCACATCCATATGGTCAGAATTATGAAGAAGACCATCACCTTATGGACCAGCTTGTCGATGCAAGGGGGGATCGGATCCATATCTAGCAGATTGAACAGTGCAGGAAGCAATTTCCAAATAACACAGGAGTTACCTCTACAAATTTTCAAGTTTTAAAATAAAAATGGCTTTTAATGCTGGAGACATCTGCCAATAGAGAAGAACTGCAGTTTTCCCGGAATGATAGCGCGGCCGACGAAAAAGATGTTGCAGCCGCCAGGAAAAATTCACAGCCGCCGAGAAAAGAATTGGCGGCATTGGGAAAAATCAAGAATGGCGGGAAAAAAAATTTACAGCCGCCGGAAAATATGTTGCATCCGCCGGGAAATATGTCGTAGCTGCCGGGAAAAGGATTTACGGCTGCCGGAAAAGGATTTTCTGGTCATCGGGAAAAAGATCGCGTCTGCTGGGAAAAGGCTTACGACCGCTAGGAAATATGTCGTAGCCGCCGGAAAAGATGTCGCAGCCGTCGATAAATGGTTCACAACTGCCAGAAAAAGTATTTTACGGTGATCGAAAAAAAGGTCACGACTACCAAAGAAAAGTTTTAGGACCACCGGGAAATATGTCGCAGCCACCGAAAAAGATGTCGCAGCCGCCGGGAAATATGTTGCAGCCGCCGGGAAATGGATTTTACGGCCGGCTAGAAATTTATTTTAAGGAAAAGGAAAGGAAGCACAGGAAGGCATAGGAAAACGAATCACACTCGACAGGTCCAATTTGGTCATCCCCTTGGCGCTTCCCTACAAATTTTATTTATTTTTCTCTAAAAAACAACAGCAAACAAGAAGATCAAATGCAAAGGGAAAAAAAAAAACAATGTACGATGCAGTAGAAAAAAAAACATTATTTATGTACAATAATTCAAATGTGATTTACAGTTTAAGGATTGGCAAAGGAAGGGAGAAGTTCCTGCCCAGGTGCCAGCTGATAATCTGGATCGACAGCAATTTGCGAAATGAATGCATCTTTCGAAATAGGCTTATGATACAGTCGCAGTCTGTGGCCATTAGCAAATAGTGGTATGCGGTTTTCATCAATGGTCACCAGACGGACAGTACCGTTGTCAAAGACCCTGTCGACCAAGTATGGACCGAGCCACCTTGTACGTAACTTACCTTTAAAATCCTTTTTGAACCTGGAGTCATATAGTAACGCCCAGTATCCCTCGCAGAAGACTTTCTTTTAATCAATTGGTCATGCCAATTGGATCTCCGTTGCTGAAGCAGAACAGTCTGGTCCACTGCAGCTATCCACTTCTCATCCAATTCATTTAGTTGATTCAATCTTCTCTTCTGGGCTTCTGTTACATCTAGATTCATTTCGGTGGCTGTCTTTAGGGTTTTGATTTCAAACTCAATTGGAAAGATCGCACTCTTTCCATACACTAAATCGTAAGGAGAGAAACCTGTGGTGTTGCGCCAAGTCGTGCGATATGCCCACAGTGCTTCCGGAATCCTGTCAGCCCAATCCTTTCGATGGCTCTTAACTGTTTTAGTAAGGATGGCTTCAATAACTTTATTGGTACTCTCCACCTGGCCATTGGCCTGGGGGTGATAAGGTGAAGCCACCCTATGCTGCACATGATACTTTCGGAGCAAGGATTCAAATTGGTGTGACATGAATTGCAGTCCCCCATTGGTAACTACTTCCTTTGGTACCCCAAAGCGGGTAAAGATCTCGCTGTATAGAAAATCAATCACCGCCTGGTCGTTAGCCTTAGCCAAAGCTACAGCCTCTACCCACTTGGTCATATAATCAGTACAAACCAGAATGTAAACTTTCTGTCTGGAAGGAGGGCTAATAGGGCCAACAAAATCCAGTGCCCATCTATCAAATGGTTCAACTACTACTTGAGGTTGTAGAGGCATCTGGTCTGTTTTATTAGGCTGGCCCATCCTTTGGTAGCTGTCACAGGACTGAACATACCTTTTAGCGTCCCTGAAAAGAGTCAGCCAATAGTAGCCCATCCGCAGTGCTTTATGCCCTGTTCTTTTGTATGCAAAGTGTCCCCCACAAGGTCCATCGTGACAGGATTTCAGTATATGGAAGATCTCATCTTCTCTCACACATCTCCTAATCTCAAGATCAGGTCCTGTGTAGAAGAGATGACCGTTGAGCCAACAATACCTGGCACTTTGCTGAATGATTTTTCTCTTTTCTCTTTTAGACATATGTGGCAGGAGCTTTCCTGCAACCAAATAATTAGCTACGTCTGCATACTAGGGGGAATGAGCTGAAAGTGCGAATAGATGTTCATCTGGAAAAGAGTCCTCAACAGGCAAACTGTCATCACTGTTAGTGAAACGAGATAGAAAATCAGCAACAACATTTTCTTTCCCAGGTTTATCTATAGTGGTAATATCAAATTCCTGCAATAACAAGAGCCACCTGGTCACTCTGGCATTGGTGACAGGTTTGTTCATTAAGTATTTAATGGCAGAGTGGTCAGTGTGCACAAATGTAGGATACCCAATAATGTAATGTCAAAATTTATTGATAGAGTAGACAATAGCTAGGAATTCTTTCTCGATAACAGTATAATTAAGTTTAGCAGGGGCTAAGTTTTTACTAACATAATAGATGGCATAAGGTACTTGACCATCCTGCTGTCCTAATACTGCTCCAATGGCGGTATCAGAGGCATCTGTAGAAATATGGAATGGTAGGGTCCAATTAGGTCCCCTTAGGATAGGAGCTGTGGACAGTTTTTCCTTAAGCTTATCAAATGCTGTCTAGCATGCTTCACTCCACACAAACTGTACATCCTTTGTTAACAGAGAGAACAAAGGAGAAGCAAGTTTGGAGAAATTTTCTATAAACCTTTGGTAATATCCAGCATGTCCCAGAAAACTTCGCACCTCTTTCTAAGTTGAAGGGGTAGGTAGATTTTTTATCACCTTGATTTTTGAAGGGTCCACCTGAATTCCATTGGCAGAGATGAAATGCCCTAATACCACCCCCTCACTCATCATCATATGGCACTTTTCGGTGCTTAATGAGAGCTGAGTTTGCTCACAATGAACTAAAACCTTCTTTAAATTTTCCAGCGCTTCCTCAAAATCCTTGCCATAGGGAGTAAAATCGTCCATAAATATTTCCATACTATCATTAACTAATTCAGAGAATATGCCAATTACAGCTCTTTGAAACATTGTTGGTGCGTTACATAAACCAAAGGGAAGCACTCTGTAGGAAAACGTTCCCCAGGGACAAGTGAAGGTGGTCTTATCCTGGTCCTCAGGAGCAATCTGAATTTGGTTGTACCCGCTGAACCCATCTAGGAAGGAGAAGAAATTTTTCCCCGATAGGGTATCAAGTACTTGGTCAATAAAGGGAAAAGGGAAATGATCCTTTTGAGTGGCTTTGTTCAGTTCCCTGTAATCAACACAGACCCTCCATTTACCATTTTTCTTGGGCACAATTACGAGTGGGGAAACCCACTCGCTATCCGAAATAGGGTATATAAACCCTGCCTCCAAGAGTTTCTAGATTTCTTCCTTCACTATATCCCTCAGATTGGGGTTCATGCGTCATTGAGGTTGACACACAGGCCGGGAGTCACTTTTAATATAGATGTGATGGGTGCACAGATTAGAGGGAATACCCCTCACGTATGTATACTCCCAGGCGAACGCCCTCTTGTGTTCTTTCAAGAGGATGATTAGGTGCTTCTGTTCCTCTGAGGACAGGACAGGATTGATATTCAAGGTTTTTCCAGATTCTATCTCAATAGGAATACTTTTTGAATTTTTCAAAACTGGGATTATGTTTGTGTCACTGACTAGTGCTTCTTCCGTAAGATTTTCTTGTTCTTCCTTGCCCAGGGTAATGTTCAGGAGTTGATAGACCTCTTTATCAACTAGAGTGGGTTCACTAATAAAATTACTAATAGCATCATCTTCTGTTTCGTTTTTAAAAGTTAAGGCCTTCCCTATAGTTAGTAGTGGCTGAACATCCTCTTCCTCCTCCTCCTGTTCTATCCAAAGGGAAGTTTCAGCCTCTAGACTTGGATGAGTTGGAGGATAAAGGGTGAGGTTTTTAGTCTGCGTACCATCAGATATGGTCATGGACCCCGATCGATAGCTGATGCAAGCGTCAGCTGTGGCCAACCAAGGCCTCCCCAGGATCAATGGGTGTCCTCCCAGCTGCGATTTTGGTTGTAATACCAAAAAGTCAGTAGGGTACTCCCATGAATCGAATGAGATGACAAGGTCATCCAGAATCCCTTCGGGTCTAATGGTGGATCTGTCCTCCAATTCTAAAATGGTGGGGGTCGGTCTAATATTAGTGAGCCCAAGCTTCTTTACAGTCTCCATGGTTATGAAATTGATCGCTGCTCCGAAGTCTACTAGCACGTTGGGTATTTGGGTCTGTCCTACCTGTACAATGACAGTAGGATTTCCAGGGTCATCATGCTTAGTCACAGGGGTCTTTCTTGTTATCAAGGCAGATAAATTTCCTATGACGTGAACAGTGGGAGGATATCTGGGTTTCCTTCCTGGTCTCTTAGTGCATAGTTCTCGAACGGTTCTAGCATAAATAGGCACGTCCTAAAGAGCTTGAAGAAGGGGGATCTTAACATATAGATTTTTTAACTCTCCTAGGAGGTTAAACTGAGGTTGCCCCCCTATTCTTGGTAGCATTAGTCTCTCGGGGTATGGTGGTTGCCTTATCAGCTGGGTAGGCTGCGTATTGTCAGATTTATCATTTGATGGTTCAGTCGTCCCATCTAAGGGATGCTCAGCATCTTCAATGATAGGAACTGTATCGGATGGATGCTGTAAACTCCCTCCTTCTTTCTGCACAGAAGGTGGAACATCTTCTGTAATCGGGTTCTACTATTTTCCCAGATCGTAAACGAATGTCGTTACAAGGTACAGGGGAAAGAGAGTAGGCCGGCATGTTGACAGTATCCAATTGATGGACTGTTTTATTATTCAGGTTAGGATTAGGTTGGGTAGGCAGCTGAGGTCGTATTGGTATATTAGGGCCGGAATTATTCTGCAGTTGCAGCTGCGACTACTGAGGTGGATATTGAGGATATTGAGGGAATTGAGGGTATTGAGGAGAATATGGTGACTATTGTGGTGGAGGTGGTTGAGGAAACTGGTTCCCAGGGTGGAAGTTTCTCCATCCAAGAGAACACGACGTAGGTTGATGTGGTGAATGTGTCCAAGGACTCCATGAGTTATAATTTTGCATTGCAGGTTGGGAAGGATTCCACTGAGCATAATTTGAAGGGAATTGTGTATTCACATTTTGCATGTTATTCCAATTGCTCATATTATTAAAAAATGGAAACGAGTCTAGAGGCATACCTTGATTTCGAGGCTACCAGGGTTTCTTCTGTAAAATGAAATAGGCCGATTCCACCTCTGGAGTTGATTCCTGCAGAACAGTGTTCACTTGGGGAAGTGAGGGACATTCTTTCATGTCGTGGTTCAGCTCGCACAACTGACATACTTCTACTTTATCAAGTGGGAATTCTCTCAGCTGATGATTCTTTCTACATCGGGGGCAGAACACACCTAGTGTGAGATCCTCCACAGCCTGTTTTTGTTTTACCTTCAGGACATCGATCTCCGAGGAGATGGAGCTCATCATCTCCGTCTTAAAATTTTCAAGGAGATTTCCTATCTCTGCATGGGTAGCTCCTCCATTGGATGACTTCTGAGTTCTGTCGAAGACATCACGTTCTAGCTTATCTCGTTTATCCTGCTTATTGTTCCTGGAAGAGCCCCTGGAGTATCTCTTACATAATTCCAAAATCTTCCTAAAAGGTTCTTTGGAGATATGTCCCTTTCCTAGCAGATTTAACATGTCTAAGCAATCATCCCTGATCCCACGAAGCAAGATTATCTTGAGCACGTCCAGCCCCATATTCGCCTGCCCAGCTCTTTGCACATTGTACAACATCCTTTCCACAAAATCCTCCAGAATTTCATCGTCCTTCTGCACCATTTTGAACAATTCCTCTCTTTTTTCCTTGGTGTTGCAATATTCCTAATATTTCTCCAGGAACAGCTGTTTCATTTTATCCCAATTGGCAATAGTTCCTCCCCCAAGGCTCATGAACCAGCGTAATGCGTTGTCCTTCAGGGTGGCAGGGAAAAGTTTTATCTTTTGTGCATCGGTGACATAATCATAGTTGCGGCAGAGAATATCGAATTCAAAAAGGAATTCATCTGGATCTTCTGCCGCCTTTCCGTGGAAGCGAGGCAACACCGATGGTGAGATATTTTTCATAGGGGCTGCCCCCGTTGGCTGCTGAATCGGAAATTGCAGTGTAGCCATCGTGCCTTCAGGAAGGGAATGATTCTCATGATGATATTTTTCCCCCATTGCCTCTTCCTCGTCGGACTCATGTCTTTTACTCATCTCTTCTCCTGGTTCCTCCTCTTCATTCGTTCCTACGCTCTGTTCCTCATTTTTCTCTTCGTCTTTCTTCTGTTCCTCGTTCTTTTCCTTGTCTTTCCACTGATCAGTAAACTTCTGGTGGAACTGCGTCCACTCTTCTTCAGTCACAACCTTCCTGTAAATGTGGTAGATTGGACCTCTACCAGCAGGCCCAGTTGTAACAGCTGTGTCCTCTTCCGCAGGGATATTCGAGGAAGTCGCAGCTGCTCGTGTATTCTCCACCGTGGACCCTGACGCTGGCACCCCAGGATCAGCAGGGTTTCTTCTGATAGGATTCTCTTGATGGAGAGCCCTGGTGGATGAATCAGTTCTGTCAACAAGATCATCGATGAATGTCCTTCTACCCAATGGTGGTCCTCGACCGCGACCCAAGCCACCTGCACTGTTAGTATTTTGTGGGGTTTTGGGAGTTGAGAGTTGATCTTGTTTTACCCTTCTCGTATTCATGCAACCCAAATCATTTCAGCAAAAAGAATAGAAAAGACTAACTAGAAACAATTACCAGATCCAACTAATGATAGTGTTTAATTTTTATCCTTCCCCAGCAACGGCGCCAAAATGTCGAGCACCCAATATGCAAGTAAATTATTACCAACATAGAGAGCATACGATATTTATTGTCAACCTGAGAAAGTCTTTTATTTCAAAGGATAAATGCACAGTATATGCTTAAACACACAATCACTGTAATTGAACACTCTTATCCTCTAACAGCTATGCCCATCCCAAGAATCTGTGTAATCCCATTAATATTCTAGATACTACAATTTCAATTACTTCCTACCATGTATTGAAGGAAAATGACATAAGATTCAAATGACAATTACAGAAAAAGGAAATCCTATTCACATCCCAGAACAAGTAATTCACCTATTCAATCTGATTACTCTTGAAAGCCATAAACGTAAATCAAATATTAATCTAGGAATTCAATTGCAAAGGATTGAGTTCAGCTACTCTAAGAAATTGAATTGCAGGAATGAAAGTCAATCAATCGTAACAGGAAAGATAAATTGCAAGGATTCATGGGATAACAACTTAAAACTCCAGGATGAACAAGCTGTGTACAACTACCACATGAATTGCACAAAGAAAGTTTCCTACTCAGTCGACTGTCACTCTGTACCACTTACCGATCTAAGAAGATGTAATCACAATTATACTGCAAATCCACACTTACTACGGCTACGTACAAGGAAAATAGAATCAACAAAACATCACACAATACTGAATTAAACAGTCCTAAATTAACTCAGCAATCTCTATGGAAGGCGGGCACAACCTTCACACAGAGATGCTGGCTGAACAACGTGAAGCTCCCTTAAACCAGAGGTAACACCTTATATTAAAGAAGGAAAGATTACACAAGTTGCTTCCACAGCTAATACAATGAATAAATTATCTATTTTACAACCCCCTGGGTCGAGACAGCTTCCCATATTTATACATACAGATTATAACATCTGATCCTATTACAAAGGGCAGCCATGAAGATCTCTGATCTTCAGGCGCCCTAAATAACACTAGTTGTTACAACGTGGCATGGTAAAGACATGGAAAATATGGAAGAGCTATTAATTGACCCAAGAGTAGCAATCTCTTCTGACCGCCATCATACTCGCACAGCCATGTACTAAAGATCTCCAATTGTAGCGCATCCTGTTACAGCTGCCTTGTCACAGCTCTGTCTGAGATGTTGCATTAGAACCACGTGCCTTATCGATGATCGGAGGATCATATTGAGTGGCGATTATTCCTCCTTTCGAGACTTGTTCAGCTCCATCTTCCTGCAGTCCACTTATCTCAAACTACCTTCATAAATCATGACATGTTAGCACATTTTGAGAGATACACAGCCTTAATTATCACAATCATAAGCATTAATAAGATAAATAAATGATCAGTCATACCTTGGCAGTTTGGGGAATAAAGTGAGGACAACAGGTCTAATTAGCTTGCTGAATGGTGTAGGACAGGGGAAGAAAAGGTGATCGAGGATGGTCAAAAAGGGGCCAATTCTAGGCTCAACAAACTTCTTCAAACTTTGCCACGGGTAAAATGGTAGATTAAGCCTACAACCCTGTAATGCTAATAGGAGTCTTAAGTGGTAATAGTGTAAATGAGAAAAACGTCCATCGCAGGACACATACTTGACCAGAATTTCATAGTAGGCTCGCCATTCATGCTTCAGGAACTTGACAGGGACCCCTATCTTCAATTTTGTATTATCTGGTAATGGCAGCAGTAGAGACAAACACTTTTTCTTATTAACCTTACCACCCTTGAACCAGCGTTCTCCAACTTGCGGGAGCTTTGTCGCCTCTGCGATTTTGTCTTCATTAACGATGAACTTAAAACCCCCGATCTGCACAACGTCTTCTTTTAAATTTAAGGAAAATATTTTGGTTACCTTTGCATTATGGCCATCAAAACACTTAAAGAACTGCCCCCACCCCACTTTCTCAAATCGCAAGGCTATCTTCTCATCTGCTTCTATGAGCTCTGAACCTGAGATTTTGAAACAATTCAACGGGGCCATAGCTTCCTCAACACTATCCTGGTTTCAAAATGGAATGAACGGAAAGGTGAAGAGGGAGGGGATAGGTATGCAAGTGCATGACATGATGCGAAATCAAAACTTCACATGCTTCGAATCTGACAGTCATGGGGGCTCTAAATTTAGCCATTAAGCCGAACTTAGCGATGATGAATGTTATAGCCAACATTCTGTTATGATATATGCATGTTTAACTACGACTTAGCCATGACTAGCAGTAAAATTTAACCAAATCGACAAACCAGGGATCGTTTGATTGATGGATCGTAAACCAAAATATTGATTACACACAGTGGTCATTATGAGCACGTACGTTGTTACGAAATGGAATGACTCTCAATATTAAATCCCGAGGATGCGAATCATCAATATATTCACAGCTGTTAGTTAATTATTAGGTGTAAGCCACCTCTCCATGCCAACGCAGCGATCTAAGTAGCAGGCGTTACTAATTTGACACATGGATCTTGTAAACTCTGTCAATTAATGGTCTTCTCCAGTTTTAGCGTGAAAGGTGGTAGCATTCAAGGCGATATAGTATCAAAATCATATACCCTAATGTTTAGCATGACAACTAGCTAATGACTTGATTTAATATTTATGTCATGTATATACATAAAATTTC